>BHFT01043878.1:0-65023 GCA_004320025.1 Laticauda laticaudata | reverse complement strand
GCAAATTTTTGCCCCTTTTGAGAGCGGATAACAACGGATGGAACATTTTGCTCGTCCGTTTTGTCCTTTTTACTAACGTTTTGCATCCGTTGGGCAGTGTGACAGGGCCTTAAGTAATGTCAGTGTTGGCGACCCATCATCAAGACTAGCATTGATTATGTTACCTAATTTGATTAATGAAATGTCTGCAACAAAACAATCAAGCTCAGAGACCACCAAGGACTCCTTATTTCAATCCTGAGCTGCAAATATTCTCCTTTATTGAAAGCATTCCCTTTCTTCCATGCTTTATTTCCTTCCATAAGTATGCCAGTTTATTAAAATTTATATTTAAAAGTTTTTTTAATTAAGCACAATAGCACAATACAACAATTTAAATAATGTAATCACTAATATAGATTCAAATATGACTTTCAAAGATTCATAACATTTTCGAAGGAAAGATTGCTCTATTGCACATCAATCATTTTGGCTGATACATGGAATGGATTCATGTTTCCTTACCTCCAGAATGAACTGGTGCTCCACAGAGGAGAACAACCCCTTGCCCTTCCCGCACAGATACAGTACTTCTTATTTTTGTCTTTAAGTGTTCAATACCTAAGTTTTTTTCAGAGAGAGAGAAAAAGAGAGGGAAAGAGAGAGGGAGAGAGAGAGAGAGAGAGTTTTAATATACAGACAGCTACCAAAAGACCTATAATTTGGTCCTAATTGATGATTTCCATTAACTTTCAAATTAATTTTCATAAAAGTATTCATTACATTAATCCAATTCTGTAAAAAGAATTATTATTAGCAAATCTGCTTCATTTGGAATCCAAACCAGCTTTTCTTACTCATAATCGGTATGAATATTAGAACCTTGTCTTGTCCTCAATAACTGTACCAACCCAAGTATCTAACTGATGGTATTCAACTCATGATGAAGAATTTTCTTTACCTTCCTTTTCCTTTCTAGCAGAAGGAAAACAAAGGCACCAAAATTTGTGGAACTTTACTTTTCACAGAGTATCTTAAAGTTGTATTATTGTCAGGCAGCAAGGAAAATTACAATTGTAACTTGCCAATGACTTAAAACATCAGAAAGAATGACAGGATTCATTTGAATGAATCAAGAATGAAGGATTTATTGCTGAAGTAGAAAGAATTGTGAGACATAAAACTCACCAGGAATTTACCATGACTCCCAGAGAAAGTATGTTTTAAAAAACTTGGAGACTTTAAGGAGTGCTCGAGTTGTCAATTCAATTTAAATCTAACCCTGGCAGGATTTAAAAACTATTGATGTGCAATCATTTAAATACATTATATGTTTTTTTAAAAAATGTGGCTAGAAAAAAATAAGATGGGATTAAAACTAATACATAAAAAATAACAAAAATGCATAACAAATAAATTTGTTTAGAGGAAAGAGTTGCATGCATCAGTTCGACTAGGAAATTTTCACCAGAAATTTTCACTAAGGGAACCAAAGTTGTCATTCTCTAAATATGGTCCAAGATTAATCCAACACCTTTCTATAAACTTGAATCCACATCTGTATTTATGCCAAGTCATTTACACATTCAAAATAAGGAAGCTGAATGTGTCAGATGTCTTTTGCATCAAATTAGATATATAATGTAAAGCAACAAGTGTGTCTTTTCTCTGATCAATAATATTAGGAAGGAATGCCAAAATAACAATATTCATGGTAATTTTTAATTTCAAACAGTTCAAACATTTATACATGTGATTCCCCCTACCCTTTTTGACACACATTTTCCATAAACAGAGAAGAGAACTGTCTACTTGGAGAGGGTTCAGTCTGCACAGATAACTGCTTGGGAAATGGCTGGTGCCTATCTTACCACTGTATGAAAAGACTCTCATTATCTGTGGCTTGCAGTTAATTTTAATATGAGAAACTTAAAGAGAAGCATATTTCTTCTTTACCCATCTAGTCCAAACCAACTGTTGTCCAAGTATATATCTGACATCAGTACAATCAAATGGGTTCAGAAGTACTTCATGAGAAAAGTCTTGCACTCTTCTGTACACAATATAATTTCTTTATGCTACTAGGGCTTGAAATTCTCGGCTTGGATAATGTAGAACTGTGTCACTTGCGGTCAGACCTAGATACTGCATGAAAAATTATATGTGGTAATGTTTTACCTATAAATGAATTTTTCTGTTTTAATCGCAATAATATGTACACAAACAACTGCTTTACACTCAGTGTAAATCGTTCTAAATTTGACTGTAAAAATATGATTTCTGTAATAGAGTTTTCAAAGCCTGGAATGCCCTACCTGATTCAGTTGTCTCAGCTACAAATTTTCAGTTTCAGTCACAAATTGACTTCTGTGGACCTTATTCATACTTAAGTGGTCAGTAGAGGGGGCATGCATAACTGCACTAATGTGCCTATCATCCCTGTCATTGTATCTTTATTCTCTTATTCTTGTTCTCATTTTTGTTTGACAAATTTCAATAAATAAATAAATAAAGGGACCAGTTGACTATCACATGACTACAGGAGTGGTGTAACAGCCAGATCATATCACTCATTCAGCAATATTGCAACTTCAAATGGTTGCTGAAAAGCGGTTGCTAATCAAGGCTTATCTGAAGAGCATAATGTATAATGCAGCTTTATTTTATATATCTCAAGTGGTGCATGTAATACTCACACATCTTATTTTTCCCCACAACAACAACCCTGGTTGGGCTGAAAGAAAATGACTGGCTCAAAGTCTCCAAACGGCCTTCATATCAAGAGAGGAATAAAAATCTCTCCATTTCTAATCTAATTTTCTAGCTGTCAAGTTACACCTAAACAAAAGAAATCAGTTACTTTTTCTCTTTCATGTGATACAAAGACATTTCATATAATATTTTAAAATTGTATGTTCTCCTCAACTCTTTGTTTGGAAATCCAAAAATTCCTTAATTAATGGGGAATACAAAATTTGTTCTCGTGTTATTTTAAAAATGCAAATACATTATGATCATTTTAGAATCATTTCATCACATCTTAAAGGAATGCAAGCATATACAGTATAACAAATACATGTATTTCTAAGTTTAATACTGAACTGTATTTCAGTTCATCTCCCTTAATTATAGCAACTCTGCATTATTCCTTGTGAAGGGTGCAATCATGAAGACCAGACCCAACAATACCATTATTCAACCAAAATAGAGGTGAATCTATGGCCTTTCAAATATTGGCTAGGAAGGCTTGGCTGATGGGATCAGAAGTCTGGATGGATGTATATTATACGCTCCTGTACACAAGTCTCAAAATTATCTAGTCATAAATTTTCTGAAATTTCACAGTTGAGATCTATGCAATTATAATAATAATAATTCTTTTTTAATAAAACCTTTAATATTTGGAAATTATCTTTCTGAATATTTCGAGAGAAATCCTGGTAGTGCAGTGGTTAAGTACAATATTGCAAGTGAACTTTGCCCACAGCCTAGAGTTCGATCCTGATGAGGATCAGCCTTCCATCCTTCTCAGGTTGGTAAAATGAGGACTTAGATTGTTGGGCAAAATATACAAATATTTATTTATTTTTATTTGATTTGATTTGTCAATCGCTTACAAGATAATAGGTATAAGTACGTATATACATAATTATGAATACATGAAATGGGTACATAAAAGAAAAATAAAAGAAACAATAGTAGACAGTCTAAGATTAAAGTTTTTGAGGTTTGGGGAAGAAACCACAAAGTCAGGTAGAGTATTCCAGACACTGATTACTCTGTTGTTGAAGTCGCATTTCCTACAATCAAGTTTGGTGCGATTAACCTTGAGTTTGTATCTATTGTTTGCTCTTGTATTGTTATGGTTGACACTAGTAACTATTCATTGACAGGTTGGACATTGTAATGTATGCTTTTATACACTAAACTTAGATTGAACTGAAGGCAGCATAGTTCTAGGTTTTCTAGGTCTAGAATTTCAAGTCTGGTGGCATAAGGTATTCTGCAACGAGTAGAGGAGTGGAGAACTCTTCTTGTGAAATATTTCTGGATTTTCTCAACGTGTGTTAATATCAGATACGTAATTCCAGACTGATGAGCTGTAATTCAAGTATTGGGTCTAGCAATATTTTGTTATACTCTAGTTAGTAGTGTAATATTACCCGAGAAAAAGCTACATAGGATTAGGTTAACAACTCTTAATGCCTTTTTGGCTTGTGTAGTTATAGTGGGCTCTAGCACTCAGATCATTAAAGATGAGTATTCCAAGGTCCTTATACAGAGCTTGGATCATCAACAAGGTCTTGACTATTCAGCTTTGTATTTTATTTTCTGGGTTTTTTGCCAATATGTAAGACAGAGCATTTATTTGCTAAAGATTTGGAGTTGCCGTTTGTTTAGACCATTCTTGACACAATGTCAAAAATCTTTTTGAAGGGTAGCAGGATTGTCTGTGGTATTGAACAGCTTTACATCATCAGTGAAGAGAACGCATTACTCTTAATATGATCACAGAGGTCATTTATGTAAAGTATGAGAGAGTTGGTCTAAGAACACAAACAATAGTGGGGGACACACTATTGACAGGTACAGAATTGTATAGGACACTCCCAATTTTGACCATTGTTGTCTGTTTGACAGGAATGCTTCTATACAGTAATGCAGTTGTCCAGAGATACCATAAATTTTAGTTTCAGGAGTAGTTTGTCATGTACCACTGAATCAAAGGCTTTACAGAAGTCTATGTGATTGCGTCTATTGTTTTTCCCTGATTGAGTTGTGTAGTCCATATGCTTTTGCAGTGTAAAAGTTGCAGATTACAGGATAGTTTTTTTTCTGAATCAAATTGTTTATTGGAGAATAGGTTGTTTGTCTCTAAATGGAGGATAATGGATTGGTTTAATAATTGATTCCATGACTTTACAGGTGACACAGCATAAGGAGATTAGTCTGTAATTTTCAACTAGGTGGGGTCTCCCTTTTTGAAGATGGGGGAGGATGTGGCTTGTGACCATAGGTTAGGCAAAGGAGCTGGTCCTGAAAGATTTTTCAAAGATTATGCTTAGAGGTTCTGCTATGGCAATAGATAGCTTTTTAAAGAATTCGGCACATTATTCCTTCGGTCCAATAGATGGAAATGGTTTTTAAACTGCATAGTGCTTTTTCAACATTGTCTTCTGGAAAAAATCAATATGTATTAGATCATTGTAGTTTTCTGTGGTTCGGCTAGAAATATTGGAATGATTCCATTGCTGTTTCAAATACTGAGCCAAAGAATGTGTTAAGATGTTGGCTTAATGGTGTGTCATTGCAGTCTTTACGATTAGGTCCTTTCAGGGGTGGGATGGACCTTGAAGTCTTTTAGTTTCTTGTTTACAAAATTGTAGAAAGCACGGGTGGAAATTCATGCGTAGAAGGTTTTCCTCTTGTTATAGAGTGATACTTGATGCATTCAGTCTTTATCTGTGGCATAAATTTTTGTATCTGCTTTTTGAAGTTGCAAACGTGACCAGATTTTGTTTTTCACCATAGTGATCTCATTTTGGATTGAAGTTCCTTATTGTTTTGGGTAATTTGTTTTTTCTGGTTTTGGGAATTGGTTAATGGTACATATAGTTTGATGACTCTTTTGACTTCAAGTAAAAATATGTTGTAATGGTCCTCAACAGTTTTGTATCCAGTGAATAGATTGCCAATCAAGGGTTGAGAGATCATTGTCTATAAGATCATAGTTGCCCTTTTTGAAGTTAGAATTAGGGATTACATGATTGTGATGATTTTTGTGTGGGCGTATGTTGAGACAAAAGTTAATCATATTGTGGTCACTGTTGGAAAAGGGTCCTTTAGTTTGTATTTTGTAAATTAAATTCAAACTATTGCAGAAGATGAGATCGAGGCAGTTGTTAAGTCGTTAAATAAATAAATAAATTGTTAAGTTGTTAAATAATGCTAGAGAGTGTTGTAAAGTACTTGGGTAGTATATAAAACTAAATAATTGCATGCATTCTTTATAATAAAAAGAAAAATGGAAATAGGTCAAAATGTAAATGGTGTAAAATCTGGAATCCAAATATGAACTAGAAATTTTACAAAATTAGAACAAAAGATGTAGAGGTAGCTCATTTTCTATCCAGTGTCTTTTCATGCAGTAAAAGTCTAGATGGCTATTGTACTGGACATTCTCAAATAGTGATTAAGCCAGTGCTACCTTCCCAGATGTACATCATACACCCTATTCTGTCTTTAAGTTAATTACAAACAGGAGAAGAATATGACCTATTTCCCTTCAAGAATATTTGTTCAGAAAGTTAGAGTCTGTGTTTTTGCTTATAATTTTTCTAAAATATAGCTTCACAGATACAGATGTTCAATGGGATATTCAAAGGATACTTCAAAGGAAATGATCTTTACAATAAGGCATAATAAAAATAATGGCTTGGAGAAAAACATCGTTATTTTCCAAAGTGTAATTTTATGTTTAACACTAAAAAAAAGTAACCACAGATGTCTACCCAAGCCACTTAACAGCATTTCAGTATCTCACCAGTTTAAAGGACAATTTGTTGAATGTGGTAGAAGTAGTGCTAATTTGCTGTTTGGGTTATTTTAATCTTTAATATAATAACAGAAATGACACGTTGCGAATGTAATAGCAAAACTGACATTTTTTAAAAAAATGTACACAATTGAAACACAGAGTTTAAATTTCCCTGAACATTTTTTGGAATCCCTGAGCAACAATTCAATTTTTGTTTTTTGTTTTTCTGTTAAGTGTTTATAGCAATTGTTCTTCTGAAAATCAATGATCATTGCTATTTGTAAGCCCTACAAAGAATGACTATGAGATGTTTCCTAAAGAAGTAACCCAATTCTAATTTAGGTGAGAAGTGCATTTATAGGCCTCATGTCAGTTGCAGAATTTATCATAACTGAAAGAGTTGGAAACAGCTTCTAGCAACTAGAATTGCTTGATAAATTGCTGAGGGCAAACTGAAGCAATCTAACACTATCATCTACAGTATTTGTATAATATGGTATTTTCATTCAGTGAATTACATATTCAGTGAATGAGATCAGCAAATTTATCTTCCAAAGCTTTAGTTGTATGCCTCTCATTAAAGTGACAAATCAATCTTTAAAGAGAAAGGCATGAAGCTGTTTATATCCATGCTGCACCACCCTTAAACTGTTCCTATCTTGTGTTCATTGTGGCTTCACAACACAATAGCCTAGTGTAAGATACAATATAACAAATTGTAATTTTCCATAAGCATAAAGCTTATGAATTACATATTACACAATTTATATAAGATTTATTCTTTGTTTAAATTACAGTACTGAGTATTTTAAAGTATAGCCACACTAATACATATCCAAGGCACAGCCATGTTTGCCCAATGTATGAACCCTGACAGTCAATGAGGTACACAGTTTCTGGTTTGAAATATGTAACAAGTACTGCATTATACAGAAAAAACAAGAGAACTGATCAGGAGAAAGGGTGAGAAATGAAGGGGCTGGGTGCTTTGCAATTAATTAATTAAATACATTAACTAATTTTAAACTTTTAGGTGGAATAGTAGATTATAGGCGGACTGTTAGCATGTGACTGACTTGGGCCTATTAACTGTGCCTATTACACAGCTGGTGACAGGAATGTATAAAATATGCTGAGATCTATAATCAGGTGTGATTTCTCTTGCTTGTTTGCTTGGAAATCCTCTAGCCTTTGCAAATACTTCAATAAAATTGTTTTGCTTTCCAAAAACTTTGGAGTTGATATTTTACATGAGAAAAAGCCACTTCAGACAAATGTTTAACCTGGACTAAAGGCTGAAATATATCTTCTCACTGATTGGATAATTCCTTGCATATAAATATAAATATGTGTGTGCGTGTCTGTGTGTGTGTGTGTGTGTGTGCTGTTCAGCTTCCTTCGGGTATTATCCCATGTCATTGGAGTTGTGCTTTTAAAGTTGTAGCAACGTTTCAGCAGAATCTCATCTGCCATCATCAGGCTTCTGTATTGTGTTCATCTGTGAACAGCCTTTTCTGTTTTAAATTTGGTGCTAGCCTGCTGCTGTGCCAGAATGGTTTTTTCTTAATCCTGATTTGTTGGGAGTCTTGGTCTGTGTTCATTGGTCTTGCAGTTTGCTGGGTTTTGTTTGATTGATGTTTCTAATACCTTCTGTCTGTTTTGTGGCTTTTTTTGTCTTGATTGGCTGGCAACATTGTGTTCCTGTATTGGAGGTTTTTTGGTGCAAAAAAGGCCTGTCTTGGAGGGTTTTAGTGCTTTTGGCTCCGAGTAAATGGACGGCTATCATTTATTAGGAAGCTAGGTTTCATCTGGGTGCCTGGTGGGGGTGTGTTTGAGCTGGAGGTATCAGGGGGGATCTGTTTGTGCCCAGGTGTTTGCCTGGCTTGTGGTGTGGAGATTTTTTTGTTTGTGAGTGCAGACTTCCAAATAATTGACAGTCTGGTGGAGTCATCTCTTCTATTCATGCTTTCAGGTCTTTTTTCAATATCTAATGACTTCTCTGATATTTCTGTAGCTGGGGTTTTCTATAGTGACTATAAAAAAAACTATAAAAATATTCTATTCTATTCTATTCTATTCTATTCTATTCTATTCTATTCTATTCTATTCTATTCTATTCCATTCCATGTTGCTAATATCTACTCTTGACATTGTTATGGGCATAATTTATAATTTAAAACTGTAAAAAGCTTTAGAGAAAGTTTTATTAAATATATTGTTGTTCTTTTATTGCCTAATTTCAATCTGATAACCTGCCATATCAAACCAAAAACCTAGCTATCATTATATTTCATCACTGAATTTTACACCTTATTGTCCAAGTTTTAAATCAACTCCCACAGTTGCTTAATATCCAGAGGTATATATCCAACAATGAGAATATATGCTACTCTAAAAATGTATCTTGATCATATAATGCAGGTTTCCAATTACTTTTTTGAACTGACAGCACAAAAGCAAATTCTGAAAGACTATGAAATAGTTTAAGACAGTAAGTACTTGCAATTTCATGGCCACAATTTCCTCAAATATCTTTCCTCAATTGAGAAAAGTATAATTATCAATAATTATCAATTTTGCAATTCACTGCAAGCAAATATTATGCTTATTGTTAGGAATATAAAATTGTGTGTAGTTAAGTCAAGGCATAAAATATATAACAAAAGGACATAACAATGCCATATCAGCATAATAAACCTGGTGATTCACTAAAAGAACAGGATTTTATAGAAAGAAATATTTGTTCTCCATTGTAATTATGAACAGCAATTAAACTAAATGGATTTAACAACACTCCAATTGGTTCCAAAGATATCTAGATTAGAAGTATTTTGCATTTAAAGTAAAATTTTACTTAAATTGACTGAAAAGTTTAAAAAGCTATTAGAGATAATGAGAAAATAATTCAACAGTATCCCAAACCAAGGAGTATAGTAATAGTTGTTCTATTAACAAATAAAAAAACTAGAAAAAATATCTAGAGAGGATTAAAACAAAAAGAGGAGAAACAAAATCACAAAATTTATGGTATGGCAGTGAAATTTGAAAAACAGTGCTAACCGGAGGGCTTAAATGAAGTGAATAGCAAACCCAGAGAGAAATCAACTATTGCTATTGAGTTCTATAAAGACTGATCAAGAAAGATCACAGCTGACAATACTAAAGTACATTAACATTAACAATGCATCTGACATAATTAAAAATCAAGTGAAATCTATTTCTTTGAAAACAGTTCTTTCTATTGATAAAAAAAGTTAAACTTCTGGTACTTTCATTCTACAAACATAAAATATTCTGGGATCTGATATAAAGGAAAAAATACATGGTAAATGAGAATTATTGAAGAAGTGATGAGAGAGAGAGAGAAAGAGAGAGAGAGAGAGAGAGAGAGATCCCTCTGCCTCCCTCCCCAATGAAGAGTAACTGTAGCTAATATAGAAAACTACAAATATTGTATTCTTTGGATTTCTTGGGCCAAACATAAATGCAAACGCCCATTGAAGTGATACAGTGATTTTGCTAAATAAATTGTTCTATAATCATTGTCTTCACTGCCATCTGTTTTCTGCTTGGTGTTACCCCAATAAACTGAGTAATGATTTTTCAGTCCATGTGGAAAAAGGCTGCAAGAACTAAAATCTCATCCTTGGGCTTCTGTCAAAGTCTTCTACTCAGCATGGGATAAGAATAGACCAAAGTATTCAATAAGCAGCAGACAGAGTGACAATTCGACTTACCTAGGTCCATTATTGCCAATAAACCCAACAGGTATTCTGTCTCCCTATAGCATACTTGAACCATTGGAGGGCTGTTACTCTGGTACATGTCTTTTGCTCCTCTCAGGCCAATACAGGAAAATTCCCAACTGGGAGAGACAATGTCCCTATGACTCTAGACACACAGAAATAAAGAATATGTACTTTTCTAGTGTCTGTATTACTAACACATTTGTACTAGCCTCATCTCATGACCACTGCATAAATATCAAGGACACACAAGTTAATTTTACACCTTTCTGCTACTTTCAGATACTAACCCTGCTATGACATGTATTATTGCAATTATTTGCCATGTAATTCCATAATAAGCAAACAGGGGAAAAATGATGGAAGTATCCCAGAATCCTGATTATATTCAGGTGGTTGCGTTTTCTGTATGCTTGATTTTTCTTTTTGTGGGACGGTAGTGTTTTTCTTTTCTTTTTTGACTCTATCTCTTTCTACTTTAGCATGCTCAGCTAACTATGACACATTTCTCATTAGTCCTATATAATAACACTATATAATAACACCTATATGCTCCCACCATATACACTGCCAATAAGTTCTGAATACAATTTAAGCTGCTGTTACTCCCTACAAAGCCTATGAAGTTCAGAGCTGGGAATGTTCAAAACAATCTATTCTGTATAGATTATGCCTGCCCAATCCAAGGACAATATGAAGGACAGCTGAAGGCTCCAACTTACTGATAGATGTGAAAGGGGCCATTCTCTATGAAGGTATCACGCTGTGTGGAGTCCTCCTATTAGCGCTTGAAGATTTTGTGTTTACCCTAGATTAGCATTTCAGATGCTTTGCTGAAAGGCATGTCATTCTTATTCCCTTGATCTTGCCAGCTGCATGGAACTTGACAGGCATTCCCTTTCTTGGAGCATCCTGAACCCCAATGGCAAGGGAATACTCCTCTCCTTTAGTCTTCTGCAAGTTCTTAAAAAATGTAGAAGGCTCTTGGGACTTGAGTAATGTAGAGTTTCTTGTCCTTGGAATCTTACATTATTTTTTTCCTAAATCTTCATTAAATTCTGTATTTCTTTTATCGGTTATTATTGTAGTTTGCTGCCTTTATTACATTAGATGCAGCTATGCCTTGAATCACTTGAAATGAAGCAATTTGGAAATTAAATGAATAAAAGTATACAATTCATGCTGTAAATAGAAGCCCACAAATTGCTTAAATTCAAAGATTTGTTTTCTAATCAAGTTCTGCTATTGTTTGAATAGAAGAGTGCATATCTAAAAAGTATGCTAGAATATTTTTAAATTCAGTTCTTAGCTAAAAAAAAAGAAAAGAAGAAGGAGAAGGAGAAGGAGAAGAAGAAGAAGAAGAAGAAGAAGAAGAAGAAGAAGAAGAAGAAGAAGAAGAAGAAGAAGAAGAAGAAGAAGAAGAAGAAGAAGAAGAAGAAGAATTTTGTTATTGTTATAGTGTATTGTTACAAAACAGATTTTCAGGTAACCAAATAAATATAGCTTGCAAGAAAATGTCAGAACACTTTCTCATAAACAAAGATAGCTCTTAATTATCTACAGTACTTATCTTAATCCATTTCTCTTTTTATCCCTGACCCCAACATGTATGTATGTATGTATACTTTAATCATCAAGAAAAAAGAGCACACTATCAAATTTAGGTAAAGCTGTATGTTAACAAAGGATTATTGATGTCCGAATTCCTCAGGAAACACACATTTTCCCCATTCCAGGGAAATATTTTTCTCTATGGCTAAGGTGGAAAAATCTTCTAAAGTGCCTAAAAACAGTACAAGAGATGCAGCATTGGGCATCAATCATGAGGTAGCATTTCCCAAACACAAGCTCTGGGAACAAATTTTAATTTCCTTATTGGTGTACAAAGAAGGAGAATATTCAGCAAACATGTTAGTAAAGCAGTAATTATTCCTGGTCAGGAGATGTCAGAAAGGGTAGTTTGGGGATAGATGGATGAATAATTTCAAACTGAAGGATGGCCTATTACATTTTACAGTGACTGGTTTGATTGATAAATCTGTTTGATTTCATGTAAACACTTGTTTTAATGGCAGAGATTTGTGATGCCACAAATCATTGCTTAAGTTTTGATTTTGAATTTTTAAACATGTTTCAAGTTCAATTAGCTCTGATGGAAGTAACAAAAGGAACTAAAAGTAATTATTAAATGCAATTTTACAATTTCAAGATGTTTCAATGTGAAAAAAGCCTCGGTCTAAATTAGGCCTCATTTCAATCAGATGCATCAGATGCTCTCTCTCTCTCTCTCCCTCCCTCCCTCCCAGACTGGCTTTGCTCTACTTTCCCCAATGTGCCTGCAGGGCTGGAGCTTCAAACATGGATAGATGGATGGATAGAGAGAAAGACAGGACAGAGAAGAGACACGGTAGGACACCTAGGCCCACCCTAGATTGAGGCTGGATAGGTAGATAGGCGGCCAGACACTTTTGGATGAATGTCTAATGTATCACGGCGTACGGTCAGAATCTACTATTGCGTAAACTAGGTAGCGCCTAGGCTCTCTTTTAGGGGGGGTTAGGGGCAACTGGGACGAAAGCCACAAGGTAGGCAGGACAGCATGGCAGGCAGCCAGCCCAGACCAATTCTTGCGATCGCGACTCGACTGGGAATGGCACTGGATGGATGGACTCGGATGGCACATCCGACTCGATAGAATACAGCACTCAGGATGAACTAGACTAGATAGTAGACTAAGCAAGACACATAGATAGATCAGATGATATCTCTTGGTAGATACGATAGGTATGTATGTAAGTAGGTATTGGTCCAGACAGACAGACAGAAAGGTGGGCCAAACATTTTGGATGGATGGATGGACAGATGGAAAGAAAGAAAACAATGTGACAGCGGTGGCACTTTGAGAAGGCAGAGCAAAGCCAGAGTGGGAATTGAAGTCCACACAAGCTGCCAAGGTTGAGAAACCACGGGCTGAATATATCAACCCAGACATTCTGGTTTAGAGTTTAGCATGCAATTTGATTCTGTCTTAGTCAATGAATAAACCATGGCTAAGATCTTCCTGCTACTAATGCAGCTGCCCCTCTGCCCCTTCGGCAGCCCCATGCAGCTGCCCCTCTGCCCCTTCTGGCCCCCCTGCAGCTGCCCTCTGCCCCTTCTCCAGTCCCCTGCAGTTGCCCCTTTGCCCTTCTCCAGTCCCCTGCAGCTGCCCCTCTGCCCCTTCTCCAGCCCCCTTGGCATTCAATTTTGCAATGCCAACCTCCCTGGGCAGCAATGCAGCCGACCTCACCCTCTTTGCTTCAATCCAAGGTCCACTTTCATCGGGCCAAGCAAGGAGGTACTCTGCAGACGCCCAGAGATTCCCAACTTCAGTGAAGCGTTCTGCCCATCTTTATGCTCTTCCCAGGAGGAGAAAGATGCGCGAAGCACCAGAGCAGCAGAGGCAGAGGGAACGATCGCTTTGGAAACTAAGCAAGCAAGCAAGCACAGGGCTCAGTCAAAAGAACCAAGCTGCAGAGGGAGGCTAGGTTCTAGGTCCGGGGACGCCACATACAGCTGAACTGAACCGAGCCACATTCAGAGAGGCTCTGCAGCTGCACCCACCTGCATCCTGCATGCAAGCCCGGCTGACGGAGGCGGTCTGCACACTCCTTGTTCTCCAGTGAAGAGGGGTCCTAACACTGGACCATCCACCCTTTCACTGCGCGCCTTGGAGAGTTTTGCCTTTCGGGCCTTCTGGCACACCTCTGCCATTTCCCACCGGAGAGGGCAGCCTGCAAGCTTAAAAGCACCCCTTTCCACCACCTCCACCTCTCCCCCTAGGCTGGGCAAGCTCACCGTGCGGCGGGTTCTGCATCGAGGCATCGGCTACAAAAGCAATGAAACAGTCAATGGGCTGCATGGCCGGCAGTCCGTGAGCCTGTGGGGCTGGCACCCTCAAACGCCCCCTACCACGTCTTAGTGCCCCCAACTGGCCCCTTGCCTCTTACTGCCCCCCTAAGGCATCCACACCGCTCCCCAGGGGGCGTACGCCCACCCTTTGGGAATCACTGACATGGTCCATAAGACATAGCATCCAGATCTGATCAGATAATGCAAAAAAAACATTACCAAAATAGAACAGAAATAAACAAAGTTTCAAATATTTGTTTTCTTTCTGCTTAAATTGTTTTTCTTTCTCAAATACTTGATTTTTTTTCTCTTTCAAGGAACATTTGCTCCATTTATATGCTATGTTAAGCATGTTCTTCCTTCTGGAAAGAATTAAGTTGAAACTGTGCTTAAAATCACTTCTTCCAGTTTTTCCCATCAAAATAGGATATTTTGTAAAAAAAATAATAATTCTTTTCTCTTATGTAAAATTCTGGTGGAAATTTCTTTAAGAACAATTGTATCTATGATACCAATCTTCAATCTTGTATTAAAATGCTGCTTCAAAATTTGATCCCTTCCTGACAAAATGCACGAAAACGCCCCTTAGAATATTTCTTGTTCTCACAAGTCTTGAATTCATTCCATAAACTTCATCTATTTATGCCTCTATATCTTCCTCTTCTCAGTCCAAAAACTTTGCTAAGACTTTAATAACTTTTTCTTTGCTATCTCTACAAATATCATCTGGGATTGTTCCAAATCTCAAATAAAATTAAATCTCTGTCAAATTCAAGACAACCAGATTATCTACTTCTGGCTGCCAATTCTCTGTCTATAAATTATTCTTATTCTCCAAAATTTTCACTTTGTCATTAACCTTTTTAATAAAAAATTTGAAGAATCCACTCAAAATACAATATAACTTACATTTCTCTCTAAATAACTTCATTAAAATGAATGAATTCAAATAAATTAATTATCCATTATTATATGATGACCCAATATTAGCAAAAAGAGTTCCCTAATATTAGGGACTTTTTTCTTTTGGGGATGGATTTTATGTCTGAAAGATACAGAACTATTATGTAAGCTTATTACATAACTTGGAAGGGAAAATCTCCCCCAACCATTTTGGCCAACCGAAATGGAAATGCTTTCAATGTATGACTTGCTGTTTTCCCTTTGATTTTGAAATATTTAAAAATATTATGAATACTGCATTTTACTATGATATACTGTTGGATATGGAAAGGCTTACCTCTTAAAATTGTTGGGCAATTGCATAGCCTACAATATTAGAGTCAAAGCTCCATTTTCTAAGCATTATGAAATTAAAATTTTATTTACTATTATTTGATATTTGTTCAATTTCAAAACAACCAAAGAGCATGCTATTCAATCGACACACCTCAAAACTCTTGACATATATTAAGTTTTCCCAGTGGATGGTTCTGTTTTGGTCTTAATAATTTTGTTGGAATAAGAAGGCAGCAGTATTTGGAGAGAATTGTACCCTAGTGGTTTCTCCCAGCTTAATGACCCTTGGGGACTGTTGGTATTCTGAGGATCTTCAGGGATTGAAATGAACTAAGAGTCACCTAGAATCCCACTAGTATAAAACAAGTATGAACCTGATAAAATACAGATAAAAATGGGCATATATCATGGTGATAAAATTGGCAAGATGTCAGCACTTCTCTGCTATTATTGCACCTTCATATTGCTATCCAGTGACCCTCTGCTAAAACATCTGTACCATTTAAGTAAAAATGGGCCAGAATATTATTGAAGCAACCATTGTAAAAAAATTCTAAGTATGCAAGGGACAAAGAAAATGATGAGAGTCATTCTTGCAATATTATCTGAGATGAGTTTGATCCTATGAATTTTGAAAAAGTGGATAGGATCCTCTGCAGAATCTGTTTAAACATCTCCTGATTATGAAAGTCTTGTCCTCCTGACTGGAAAGTCTTTAAGAAGGAAGCACCTGGGTCAGGGCAGTGTTGAATATGTGCTTGAAAGTGGTGGGGCTGAAACTGTAGAAGACTATGGGGAAAACATGCTGTCTAGATCAGTTTCAGGTGCAAGTTCAGCTTTCAGTGGCGAAGGCACTGATCGTACTGACATCTTACTTATCTCTGGGAAGGCCAGGATGGGGTACTGAGATATTCCTGGTCTTGCTTGATTTCTCAGCGCTCTTCATGGAATTGATCATGGTATCTGTGTCACCCATCTAAGAGGCTTAAAAGTGAGAGCACATTAAATTGGAACAATTTCTTGAAAATATTTCCAGTTGGAAGGGGCAGAGACTTAGTACAGCATTTAACTTTCTCTTCATCCAATTCAAAATCTAACAAAATCACAAATGGAAAGATATCCATTGGCAAAAAATCAGTACATTAATGATATTGAATGGTAAATCTTTACATCTGGTTGAATAAATTATGCTCCTCAAAATTAAATTGCTAATTATCATTCTTAAGGAATGAATGATTATGTTACTGATTAGCACCTTTGAAACTTCCCTTTTCCCAGAGCTCACCTGATTTTTTTTTTAAATAAATGGGCAGGACTCGCTACATATCCCCTCATTTAGAGTGTATCACTTTTTGGGGCCACATAAGCTTTTGGGCCACATAAGCATACTTCTTCAGTTACCATATACCTTCTCTGGAGTATTACTCTTCTTGAAATGATAGTTGAAAACTAATTATTTTAGAAGGCCAAGGGGATTGGACTCCTGAGTTATAAGACTGGGTCTTCTACTAATATTATTAATGCTTTTATTTTGATTCCAAATTTCATACAAACATTATGTGTGTATTTTTTAGTTAATTGTATATTTTAATTCCCTATTATTTATTTATGAAAAGCCTATAATTATATACATTAATAAATATTTAGAAATAAGCAGTATAAAAGTGCAACTTCAGTCATGCTCTTGACTCACATTAAGGATCAAACATGAAAGTTGCTATAATTGAGAGTAAAATGAAAACAGGAAAGTGATGGCGAAGATAATCTGTTACTGTGGCTATATTAAAATTCCTTGGTCATCTTTCTTTTGGCAATAATAGTTGAAGCTTAATTTGTATCATTTTCAAATAAAAAATTAAAAATGTAAATTCTATGCATTCATCTCCTGAGGGCTGTTTCTGTTTGCCTTCCTTTCAGAAGTGTCGACAAAAGTAGTTAATTAAAAAGCACATTATAAAAGAAATGAATAGCTTTTGATTTTCAAAGGAAGCATAGTATTTCTTCATACATTTTAAAGATTGATGCTTTGCATATAGTAAAAAAAATGGTATTAAAACTTTCCAAAGGGATCTTTCATAGTTTAATCTCTTAGGACATTTTTCATACATATAATGATAAGAGAAAGTTAATATATTTACTTATTTTATAAAACTCCAAGACAAAAGTTAAATCATAAAATAGAATATCTTGATTTTTAAAAAAAAAAAACAACCACATNAAAAAAAACAACCACATCTTTATGTGACTGTATTTTGGAAAACATAAACTTATAATTTACAGGATGAGTTTGACTTAAAACAGTTATAGTTTTATAACATATATAACGAATAGTTATATATGTTATCAATAATATGTACGGTTTTGAGGAAATAACTGATCAAATTTAAATATGATACGTACTCTGAACTATAGGTATTGAATATGCATTTTAATAGAAATAAGATTAACTTTTTTTTATTTCCCCAAAGGAAACTAAAGAAAATAATCATGTCACTCCTAGCATTCTGTACTCTAGTGAGCTAAATAACTGGGCCATAAGTAATAATTTTCATGAGTGTTACAATTCAATTCTGTTTTAAAGCGACTAAATTAATGAGTTTCCTCAGACTTACTGAATTATATTTTCAGTGCAGAGATCCAAAACTATGACATTTCTCATATATTAATTTCCCGAGTAAAAGTAACTTCAATCATCTGTTCCTTTCACATGAGTTAATACAGCATACAGGTTGTCACAGTTTAGCAATCATAATTGGGACTTGCAATTTGGCTATTAAGTGAAATGGATGCTAAAAGAAACCATGATTGGTCAGGTTCAGATTGGTCAGCTTGTGATCTAACCTCAGCTTTCCTTTGCTTTACAAATATGTGTCGGTTGCAAAAGTTACTTTTTTGTCATTATTCTAACTGCAAATAGTCTCTAAAGAAGGCAGTCATTAAATGAGGAGTACCTGTATGTAGCCTTCTTTCTTTAAACCCATGTCCCACTGCACCAACGGATGCAAAGAGGATGTAACATTAAAAAAATGTTGGAAATGCTATGTATGCCCGTTGTGCTTACTCATTGCATACGTGTTTCTACGCTCTATCCCTCGAGCATCTGTCACTGAGATTTCATCCGCGCAAGAAGTTTTGAGCTGCACAAAACTTTTTGAGCGGATGAACTTTCCGCCCGTGTACTATGTAAATCCACGACATACGAGCAACAAATGTTCTATGTCTTGTTTATCATCCGTTAAAACGTCCACTGTATCCTCTCTGCATCCCTCTGGGCGTCCTCGCAACTGTCACATCGCGCTCTGCAGCTGAAAATGGAAAGAGGGAGGAAACAAAAGGTACACAGAAGTCTACAAGCGTTAGTAAGCACGGAAATAGAAGGATGCACACAGTGAACGTTTGCATCCTATATACCATATCCTCTAAGGCTTCCTATGAACATCCCTTTAACATCCCTGTACATACTACCCACGGTCGCTTCTTTTCCTTTCTGTTTCCATTCTGTTTATGCAAATTTTTGCCCCATTTTTTAGAGCGGATGACAATGGATGGAGCACCGCCAGAAATTTTTGCTCATCCCGCTGTGTCCTTTTTGCATAATTTTGCATCGCGTTGGTCAGTGGGACCTAGCCTTTACACAATGAATCAGGAGAAGCAAAGGTTCTGCCTAAGTGAGTTACTATTCTGTGGCCTGCAGCCGTTATTGGGTCTACTGGAAAGTTGTTGATAGGCTTGAGCTAATTGAGCTTGGGCAAAAATTTTCCTCTCCCCAAGAGCAAGTGCAAGTAAATGCTGACATGACTGGACAAGTATCGAACTTTGTGGCAACGCCATGTTCAGGGTAGGCTTGTAGTTCTCCACAGATGCGTACCGATCCATCAAAGGTTTTACAGGGTGTTACTATTGGGGTGTCTCCCCATCTAGCATGGTCAATTGCTTCTATGACCCCTTGCAGTGATTAATTTTGTTTAATTGTTCCATCTATAATTGGCTTTTTAACAGCAAAGGGGACTCCGTTAGGCTTTTTAAACCTTCTGGATGCTATCTGGGGATCTAAACTAAAGGAAATTGGGGGCCCCGGGTACCTACCTAGAGTGCCGTCAAAGACGTCCTGGAACATCGTATATCAGGTTTTCCTCCCAATTGGTTGCGGCTACTTGGCTCACTCTGGTCATTCCGATTGCCCAATGGTGCGAACATTCCAATGCCCAGGAGACTGGGGATGTCCCCGGTCAACTATGGTTAGTGGCAGGAACTTCAGCGTGCGTGCTTTTGTAATGTTTACTTGGAAATGTCTAAGAACTACCACAAGGAGATTCTGTTTCCTTGGTAACCTTTAAAATAATTTTTTGTTTCTGGAGTTCTCTTTTAATTTAATATTTGGAAACTAGTGTTGATTGTGTTTCCAAGACACAAAGCATTGAACAGGAAGGATCCTGAGTCGACTTCCCATCTCGCAAGGCCTTCTTCAAATTTTTAAATGATTTTGACTTTTTTCCCCTTCCATCTGGGCACTTCTGAATCGTACAGTTTGATGGGGTCTTTTCTCCAGTTGCTTGTTCCTTTGCCTGCGCTCCATTTTCTATCGGCTTGCCTCGGTTCAGTTCTTACTGGGGGAATTACTGCTCTTCTAGGACTGTTTATTTTTGTGATTCAACTACAGACCTTCCTCGATGTGGTCCCCTTTTCTGCAAGCCCGACAGATGGCACAAAGGAACCTGCAACTAGGCTCGAGGGCTGGTTTTCCCGCAGCCACGCCGCATTCCAGCGCAATTTTTGAACATCTTCGTCGCCAGTGTTCAGTCCGAAAAAACGGCGCGGTGACGCGGGTTTCCAGTATAGACAGGTTCTTTAGACAGGTTCTTTATGACAGGTTCTTTTATTACTACAAGCAAACAGTAGCGGAACGGTTTTGGCTAAGCACGGCAGCCTTTTATACAGGCTTGCCCTGCCGGCTTGTAGCCTAGTAGCCATTTAACTTTGCGCCTTTTAAGCGGCTTTTGGATTGTTCTTATGAAACCAATCCACTACTGGCCTTTCTGGCCAAATTCATAGTTATACACCACTTGGACTCTACTAAGTTATACAGAACAGTTCAGGCCTAGCCTGACTTTAATACTATAAATAAATTTCTATATTTTTCTTTTAGAAGTTTAGAAAGTGTCAAGTCACTTTTCTCTATAGACTTCATGTGGTTCATTCTGGTTACTCGAAAGACAGTTGTTTGGCTTAGCTAGGATGAAATTTACAGTGAGCCGAAATAAATCAATTGAATAAGTCAATCTCCCTGTTTTATTTCTGTTTCCATAATTATACACTCCCAACCCTTTCTTATACAGAAAAATACATATGTGTAGTATGACCAGGATTTAAAACTAACAGATATCATGCCCCTCAGAAGTTTGTCCTGATAATTTAACCAAAGTGTCAAATTTTTGTGGTTGAATTAAGATTTAACTCAGAAGTTTAAACTCAGAACTGAGTTTACAACTCAGAAGTTTCTCTGCTTGTCCATATTGGACTCATCTTACATTTGAGTTATTTAAACCATTCCTTATATGTTTTTTTGTTTGTTTGTTTTTTTGCTTTTATAGAGAAGAAAAATTGTGAAGATTCTCCTGTTATGAAAAAATGGAGATGCACCTTGAACATGACAGAGAAAAAATTTAAAGCCAGTTTCTTCTCCATTCTGAAAGAACAATTAGAGATTCAAATTATAATTTCAGTCAGCAATTGACATGCTTTCCAGTTTGTCTATGGTCAGAAAGTGGGAAAATGCTTTTATGCAAACATTATTTACTCCTACACTCTTCCTCTTACTATGCTCTCCAATTTCTTTCATGCATTTGCAAGTTCTAAAGATTTACACAGAATTGGGAAAACTTTCTCCTAAGTGTCAAAAGAAAACATGAATATTTTAAAAGTTATAGATTCCAATCCTCAACGAGGCTGAAGAACTTTGTTCTTATTCTGCCGCATGTTGAAATACAAAACGAAAGGCATATGCAAATGTTCGATTGCTCAGCCATAACTATTGAAGAAGACAGAAATTTGTATTTCTGGACAGTGCTTTGGTAAACTGAAACTGCCCCTATCTTATGTATTGTTGATAAAGCTGTAGTTCACTTCAGAAGAAACAAGGTCAGCTCCTGATTGTGTGTTATTATTAAGAGCAGTATTTTTATAACTTGAGCATTTATTATTCTGAATCATCTGTTCATCAAAGTATTCCTTTTTCTCTCCATTTTCTAACCGCTTTTTTAACATCTCTGGCCTCAATGGTGTGGGGAAGTTTCGCACTCTGATACCCACTGCTCTGCAACTTCTTCCACCTCTTCAGTGGAGGGGCACTGGAGGAGCTCCTCCAGGTATTCTTCGAATGATGGCTGCACCACTTTCTGACCACAATGCTGATGGTGGTTGTGTGGCACTCTGCACAGCCATACTGTATGTTCCTGTGTACGTGGTCCTGGAGGCCAGTGTGTCAGAGTCCAGTGCCACCTTCAGTCACAGTGGTCCAAGCTGGGCGGAAGTTGGTAATTTGCCTGGGTCCGACCTGAGTCTCAGCTGCTCCACAACTGTTCATCAAACATGGCTGGTGCATCCTCATAAAGTCTGGAATGCACGAGGGGTCTTCGTTTCCTCAGCTCCACCATCAGGCTTGTTCATAGGCGCCGTACTCGGCTCTTTTTCGCGCGATCCATCTTCCGACCCGCACACCTTCTTGGAGCCTGTCCTTTCCTTGCGTAGAACAGGTTAAAAGAGCCTGTAGAGGGCTTCGCACTGTTGTAGATATGATTGGCGGCTACCAAAAGGAGTGGTGGTGGAGATGGATCCATGGTGGAGAACTTGGATACTGTGGAAGAGCAAAATCAAGAGCAGAGGCTGCAGAAGGCTGCACAGCAGGGCTGCTGACGAAAGTGAGATCCAAGGTGATTTCCTCCCCTTTTATAGGAATATAGTTTTCCCACTAACGGTGTCCTTCCGCATCCTCTCTGACATCCTCCAGACATCCTAATAATCCGAAAGATTGTCCCCTATACGAACGGTTTTGTCCATTTTAATGCTTTAAATATCCGAGCTGGCCATCCCTTCATCAATCCTTTCCACATCCGTGCTCCTAACGCTAGTGTGTCCATTCCACGTCCGTTTCACTTCCTCCTGTGTCTGTTTTCCGCTGGAAGTGAATGTGAGTTGCGTGGATTGTCGCAGAAGGAATATCTAGCGGATGTAGTGGACCGCGTAACGGATGACAACGGACATCTGACAGACTGTTCCCCGGTATGCTAGGCTGATGTCTAACGGACGCTTGGATACATTTTCTGGCTCCAAAAAGTTTGTGCAGCTTCAAAATGTTTTTGAGCAGAATGAAATCTCAGTAGAACGGAAGCTGAAGACAGATAGAGAATATGATCCACGGACGCACCCCCCACCCCCCGGTGAGTACAACAATGGATGCATCGCGTTAACCAACGGATGGCAAGCGTTTTTCTCTGTTTTACATCCTCTTTCCATCCGTTGGTGCAGTGTGGCATGGGCTTAAAATCCTGCCATGCTCATGGGAAGGGATATTCCTAAGAGAAATGTGAGTGGAAAACACAATGTGTCTATGTTGCCAGTATATAATTCTAGTAAAGTAATCCAACGTGTGAAGATCATGACAGCTGCCCATTAAAGCAAGCAGACACACATTTTGATAAGTAGTTATATAGGAAGATGCTAGAAGCAGACAATTTAAGTAAAAATAGTTAAGTATTTTTTCTTACTGCACGAAAAAAGACAATGGTAAATAGTCCTGTATTTTACCAAGAAAATCTCACAATATAAATTGGCTGATGATCTACTGTTGGATGATGGGCTTCTCAAATGTCACTCAACTGAAGAACTCTTCTTTTAGAAAAGTAATGGCACTCATGGTAATTTGAACAGTACATGAATGGAAGGAATATCTACAGTATGGGCAAATTACAGGTTGTCCTTGACTAACAACCATTCATTTAGTGATCTTTCAAAATTACAAAAACACTGAAAAAAGTGATTTATGACTGGTTTCACAGTTATGGTTGCAGCACCCCATGGTCATGTGGTCATGGAAATTAGGCAACTGGCATGTATTTTTGATAGCTGCAGTGTCCCAGGATCATGTGATCACATTTTACAACGTTCTGTCAAGTAAATTCAATGGGGAAACCAGATTCACTTAACAACTGTGCTACTAATAGTTACTTAACAACTATGGCAATTGGGCAAAACTCACTTAACAACTGTTTTGGTTTGATTTAAATTTGGTTAAATTTTGGTTAGCAAAAGAAATGTTGGGCTCAATCATGATCATAAGTCAATAACTAATTGTATTGTCAAATGCCGTTATTTTTACATATTACGTAGCAAAATAATGCAACAGATTAGAGTCTTATGTGAAAATGAAGCTGCAAAATATTCATCACAGTTTTAGAAAACATAAACAGGAGAAATATCTATTGACGCACAGTGGATAGAAAAAGCTTCAGAGTATTAAAATGAAATCAATATGCATTTATTGATTTTAAAAAGACTATGCATTGTATTGATAATATCAAACTGTATAATATGCTTAGAAAGTGATAAAGCCAGAACATCTCACTGCCTCATGTGAAACCCATATAGAGGTCAGGAAGCCAAAGTCTAGACAGAATATGGCAAGACGAACTGGTTTCAGGTTGGTTCATAGGTGAGGACAAAGTTATATATTCTCCATTTATTTATTCAATTTGTATACTGGATCTCTGAGGAAAGTTGTATTGTAAAGATGAATACACTTTCAAAACTGAAAGAAAAAAATATATAAATAACCTACACCTATGATGGTGAACCTATACCACACATGCTGGAAATGGCACACAGAGCCATCCATCTCTCCAGTTGTCATCCTTTGCTCTTCTGCTCTCCTTTGCACAGCAACTCCCTGGAGCACATGTCCACACCAGCCAGCTGGCCTTCACGCACATGGGAGCCCCAGAAACCAGAAAAGCAGCTCCACAGAGTATATGCGCATGCTGGCCAGCTGGTCTTCATGTGTGCGGAAACCCCAGAAACTAGAACAGCAGCTCCATAGAGTGCATGCGTGTGTCGGCCAACTGGTCTTCATGTGCACATGCACTAAGCTTCCAGTTTCTAGTGCTCCTTTGTGCACATGTTAGGGAAATGCTCTTCCAGCTTCTGGTGCCTGCATGCTCTCATTTCAGCACTCAATGCCAAAATGACAGTATTCTAATGGCTTGAAAATGCAATGATCTTCAAACTGTAGTAAATAAAAAAGGAGCACAGTGAAAAATGTCACTAACTTAAACATAAACAAGACCAAATTTATGACAACAGGTGCAACAACCAGATTTAGAGGTGGCAATGAACATAATAAAGTGGTATTTTTCCTCCCTTTTAGGGTTGAGTTTCAATAGCCAATGAACCAAAAGTCGAGAAACACACTAGAAAAGAGCCCTTTGGAAAGTAAAAAACAAAAACAAAGCCTTGAAAAAAAATCAGGTTCTGGGACATACCTCTTATCTGAAAAGGTGAATATCACACTATCAGTTCTGATCCCGGTGACATTTTTAGGAAGCAAAAATTGGACTTAAAGAAACAGGAAGAAAGAGTATTATCATTTTTGAACTCTAGTGTTGAAAAAAGATTGCTGAGAATGAAACAAATGGAACTTCAAACAAATCAGCTCAAGAGTTCTAACCTGAGGCACAAATGGCAGGGCTCAAATGATACTTTTGACACATGAGACAAAGACCTAGCTCTCAAGACCAATAGAGTTAGGAAAGGTGGAAGAAAAGAGAAAAAAGGGTGATCAAAAGCAAATTGGATGGATTCAGTTACAAAAATGATGAGCACACTATTAGAAAATTTGAGGGCCTGGTAAAGGACAGACTGTCCTGAAGAAAATCTATGAGGTGTTTAATAATCAACAATACTAATTAAATCCACACTGTGTCAACTTGAATAACAAGTTTCTTTCAAATTCTGTAACACAATGAAATGAACTACAATTCTTTTTTGTCATTTACTCAATATGTCATGAATTGAAAAAGTTCTTAGGTGAATATAAAGTCCGATTTTCTTCAATTCATTGAGTAGTTTTAAAGCTTATGCACTATCTCTTCATATAGCACTGCACTTATCAAAATTTTCAGCTTGAATAATAAGTTTCTCCTTCAACCTACCACAAAGCACTTTTTTATAATTTTTCAACTCAGTGAATGGCTGTATGTAAATGGTCTCTGCGCTCTTTATATTTTGTCTGTCTTTCAGTAGATAACTGCCCACACATAAAACAGGACAAAATTTGGCACAGTGGTGGAAACTTGTTAAATAAAAGAAAGTTTTAAAATATGCTACATCCAGTCAGGGGCTGTGGAGGAAAAGAAACCTGAATAATGTTCCCAAATGTATTCTTCTGGTACAAGCTGTATTGTCAGCATCCTTCCGTCCAGATTGCAATACAGATCAGAAATACCTACACATTCACACACACACAAAAGCCCAACTTTATTCATGCTGGTAAAATATTGGAACAAATTCAAAAACTGCTCTGCATGCTTTCCCTAATTTAACATACTTATTTCAACAAGTAGGTCACAGCTTTACAAACCAAGGTTTGTTGAGACTAACTCTTTTAAAAAGTACAGGACAGTGGTACCTTGGTATTCATCATTAATTGGATCCAAGAGATGTAATGAGTACCAAACAAATTTCCCCATAAAGAATACTATTGTGAGTCACAGCCAATAGCGACAATACATAGCACTGCATACTAAACAATTGATGAGTACCAAAACAAAATTTTCACATCAAAATGTGTTGAGTACCAAATTTGATTAGCTTCAAAGCAGTTGAGTAGCAGAGTACCACTCTATATAGTGCTGAGAATGGTGGAATTAAAGAGAAGCGGATGGGCATCAGTAAGGTGGATGGATACAATTACTGTTCTAATAGGTGTGCCACTGAAAAAACTAAAAGGCTCGATTGAGGACGTATCATCCTGAAAAAGATCTTCTCATGTAGTTGCTAAGAGTTCCCTGGCTTGATGGAATATAATCAATAAATCCTATCAGAAGCTTTAGATGGAGGAACAGATATTGGAAACAGGATGCTACTCTGCTGATTTATTTATTTCACAATGCTTACAATTTTCCTATGCTGCCCCCAAAAGAGTGATGAAGATTGGATACAGATCTTTGTTGGCTGTAATGACAATATCTATGCAAAGGATAATTGCAAACCAAGTGTCTTTTTAAGAATTTCTATATATATATATATATATTTTCCTTAAGAAGTGGAACATAGGGAAAAAATTCCTCACATTGTTATCCTCAGAGATGCTGCACTGCAGTGATTTGAGCTATGCAGCAAGATAGCAGTTATTGTCAGAAATTTTTCATTTACGGGTTTGCCAATAAATTATCTCCATGTGGGGGTGCTGATGGAAATGCTGAATAGTTGTACAACAAATGTTGCTTTGTTTGGTGAAAACTATGAAGACTGGCTGCCTATTGTGATTTTCCTCTGCCAGCATCTTTTTGCTGCTACAATTTAATTATACAGTAAGCCGTTAAAACATCTTTCCTCACTCCCAGTAAAGATTCTTACTCCATCTAGTATTATTATTTCCCTTATAGATTTCTACTATCTTTAAGTTGTAAAAGTTAATGTTCTCTACTTATCCTAATGATTTTTTTTTTTACCAGAACTTTTGTTCTCCAGAAAGGAAAACCTTCTTGTACTAATATCTTGGTGATATTATGCCATTTGCTATAGTATGCCAGAATAAATTATTCTTCATTTGTTAGCAGTATATTCTTTCTTTTGTATTCTCAACACATGTTAGACTGTAACTGTCTAATCCCAACAATGGCTATGTTACATGGAGCTTATAGGAATTATTATCTAGAACTGCTTTCCCTATCAGTTTGCATGCTGAATTGGTTTAATATCAGCATTTGAGGTTTCTCATTCAGATAAACAGAAAGACAGGCCAACAGACAGATGCATGAATGCACACATACATACACACACACACCTACCTCTGCATATATACATGCTGTATAAAACCACTATTTCTGAAGCTAGAGGAGTATTAACAGATATTTTTTAGCTGGATAGATTATCTAGTCCTGGAAATATTAAACAAGTCTATAATAAAATATAGGATATTCACATACATTTTATTGTTCACTGCATAAATAAACAACATTAATATCTAATAATAAAGCTTTAGTTGAAATTCTTGTTTTTTCAAAGCAGTATTTCTTCCTTTATAAGGAATTAAGGCTCGTAGAAAAAAGGCAGGATAAGTTTTATTTAAAAAATCTGTAAAAACAACATCATGCAAACCCAATGCTTTCTATTCAAATTGAATTATTTCTTTTAAAATATTTTCGTATAACTACTTTGAGAAATTCAGAATATAAACCATTGATTTTTGTAACAGAGTGTTCTGGGATGCAGAGAATAAAACCATGATAAAATGATTTCTTAGGTCAAATCTCCTTTCCACAGCATCAGCAGTATTTTCTTCTATTTTTAGGTCTTTGAAAAAATATAAGAAGATAAAATTATGGTTGTATTCGATGTCACAAAACTTTTTGTATCCATAGATTTAGAACCAGTGAAATAAACCATGGCGATAGTACCCTACAATACATCCAATCTACCCAAATACTCTAAGGCCATGAAATACTGGAAGTAAAATACCGGAAGTGCCAAAACGGGCCCATTTTTAGCCTCCCAAGTCTCAAGGCTTCCCTTGAGCTGCCGGAAGGGTGAAAACAGCCTCCCCTGATCTCCAGAGGCCCTCTAGAGGATGAAAACGGGCACTTCCAGTATTTCCAGAAGGCCTGTTTTTCAGCCTCCCGAGGCTGCAGAGCCTTCCTGTGAGCCTCTGGGAGGGGAAAATGGCCTCAAATGGGCCAAAAATCAGCTGGGAGGTGTATACATGCACAGTGCAGGTAAGAGGGGAGGGTGTTTTGCGTGCATGCTCAGGGGGGCAGAGCACATTGCATTGTGGGTGCCAGTGCGTGTGCACTTTTGGCATACCACAACAAAAAGGTTCGCCATCACTGTACTAAGGTCTACATATGCAGAATCAAGGGTCTCATCAACCTCTTTCAGTTTCTACCTACTTTCAGTTTGATGGACAAATATACCAACAACTCAGAGATACATTTATGGGATCACCACTCTCAGAACTCATAGAAGAGACCACAACACAGTGCCTAAAAATTATACACTTCTATACATACATCCCAAAGTATCAAAGTTGTATATAAATGAAACAATCATAGTAAAAAGGAACAACTACAAAAGACAAATGCAAAATCAACAACTTCAAAGAAATAAAATTCAAGAGGGAAAGAAGAAAACACAGTACCTTTCCTAGATATCCTCAGCAGCAGTATAAATTATGGCAAATTAAAGCCATAAGTGTATAAAAAAATGTTTCATCACCAACCTATCAATTGAACCTCGAACAAGAAAAGCTATGCAAACCATTATTCAGATAACTTCAAATGCATTGCAGCAATCCATAACATCAGAAAAAGAAAACAAACTATCTACAAAACATATTCCAATATACAACTTTATCAAAAATGATCACATAATCCAATGCTGTACAACCAGTAAAGGTAAAGGTTCCCCTCACACATACGTGCTAGTTGTTTCTGGCTCTAGGGGCCAATGCTCATCTCCGTTACAAAGCCGAAGAGCCAGTGCTGTCTGAAGATGTCTTCATGGTCATGTGGCTGGCATAACTATATGCCAAAGGCACACAGAATGCTGTTACTTTCCCACCAAAGTTGTCCCTATTTTTCTACTTGCATTTTTACATGCTTTGAAGCTGCCATGTTGGCAGAAGCTGCGACAAGTAATGGGAGCTCACTCCGTTATGCGGTGCTAGGGATTCAAACTGCAACTGCAACTGCTAACTTTTCTGATCGACAAGCTTAGCATCTTAGCCACTGTGTCCCTATTACAACCAATACATATGAAATACTATGAAAAGTATTTACTATGAAAATACTATGAAAAGGATAACACTGCCATACACCACAAACATCTCAAAAACCAACAGGCTATTACAACCACAAGGTATCACCATAGCACACAAAAAGCTAAAGGCCTCCCAAACATCTTACATAAACCAAACAACCCAGCAGCCTCAGAATTAAAAAACAGACTCATCAACAACATAGAAGTAAGGGCAGTGAGAGCCAATAGGCAGAAGGCAGGACAGAAGTGCATCAATGAATACCAACTAGCAATCAGAAGACATGATGAAAATTCCTTAAACTCACAACTCATGGACAGACTAATCATCTTTTAATTATTTGGGAACTGCTCTTCTATTACAATTTTTCAGTCATCAGTAAAACATATTTTGGGGAAATTCTAAGTGCAGTCATATAACTCTTATTTATTCATTCCTACCTTTAAATTACCATTTAAGACTTCTTTTTCCCTTGACAAAAGGACATAATTTCATTAAAAGTAAGTATTGTAAAAATTAGCATTGATTTTAAAGCTCAATTTAAAGGTTACACAAAGTCTTTATGCAAAACATATGGTTCTAATAATGAGTTAATTATGCACTATAAACAAGAAGAGAATGACCTCAAACCCAGTTTACACGACCTATTTGAGTAAATTATTCAGTTGCTTCAAACTGTTGTACGTATTCCAGCCCATGACAGGAACATTAAAGTAAGTTCAAAGGAGTAAATCATATACACATTTTTAAAAATGTCATTAAATTTCCAAGATTAAAACTTACTTGGATTTTAAAACAAAATCATGTTTGTGAGAATTCTCAGAACTTAATAGTGGACTTGACAATTGTCAAAACAAGAGACAGGTGGAACCTGAATTTTCTATTAAAACATGGATTCAAGTAGCCCATTTCATAGGCCATGCACTGAAAGGAAAAGGAAAAGAAGATGCTGAATCTTGATTCTATAAATAGGATTTGATTTTTGAAACAACAGTCTTTGGAATTTGTTTCCTATGGCTTTTAACTTTCCATCTTTAAGGCCCTGTCACACCGGCCGACGGATGCAAAACATTTGTAAAAATGACAAAGCATGATGAGAAAAATGTTCCATCCGTTGTTATCCGTTCTCAAAAGGGGCAAAAATTTGCATAACCAGAGCGGACAACAGGGAAAGGAACGGACGGGGGGAGGACGCAGGGTGGATGCAAAGCAGATACTCCATGGAAGCCTAGCGGATGGAAGTGGATGGGAGCAGATGGCACATCCACAAGGCTTCCGGGGGACCACAGCAAAGCGGATGCGGAACAGAAAGAGCGGATGCAGAGCGGACGCCGAGTGGATGAAGCAGATGCAGAGCGGAAGCCTAGCGGATGAAGCGGCTGTGGAGCAGAAGCCTAGCGGATGCCTAGCGTTCACTGCGCATGCAGGGAGGATGCATTGCATCAGCCCTGCGGATATAAAGGGAAGGCAGCTCTAAGCAGGTCAGACATTCAGAGAAAGACCTGCTTCCAGACACATCACCTGCGCTGCATGCCCTGCCTGCCTGCAGGCCAGCCAGCCTGCCTGCCACCTGCCTGCCTGCCTGCCAGCCAGCAACCCCACAACCATGGCGGAAGAAGAGAAAGCCTCAGCCAATCTGCTGCCAGCCCCGGCAAAGAGGACATGGCCCACCCTGCCACCCCCTGGCCCTTCACTCTGCTTCTCTGGCGGCTTCATGCAGCACGGGCTCGCTCTTCTGGGCTGGGGCTTCTGCTGCTTCTGCTTCTGGAGGAGCTGATTGATGCTCTATGGCGGTGGTGCTTCGCTGCGTGCTTACTCTGCTGATGCTGGCTTCTGCGGTGGTGCTTCTGCTTGGTGCTTACTTCTGCTGATGCTGCTTCCCTGGCGGGGTGCTTTCTGCTGGTGCTTACTCTATTATCTGAAGCTGCTTTCTGGCAGTGATAGACTTCTGCGTGTGGTGCTTACTCTGCTGGCGGTGCTCCGGGGGTGCTGGTGCTTTCTGCTCGTGCTTACTCTGCTGGCGTGCTCCTGCGTCCTGCTGAGTCCTGATGGTGCTCCTGGTCCTGCTGGTGCTGCCGGGTCCTGCTGGTGCTCTCTGGCCCTGCTTCTGGTCCTGCTTGCTGCTGGCGCTGCTGTGCTTTACTCTGCTGCTGCTGATCCTTGGTCCTTTGCTTGCGTCCTGCTGCTGCTTCTCGTGGTGTGTAGGTGGTGGTGTGTGTGAGGAGCAGCCCCTACAACCGGAACCCCTCTGATGAAGACATGTGATTCCTGCCAAAGAGGAAGAGGCAGACGCGCCCGAAAGAACGAGATGGAGACAATACAACATCGAGCGAGAACATGAGTATTAGGTGCTGAGTGGTGAGACGGAGAATGATATACTATGGCAGAAGGGACACGGCTTCTATAGGGACACCGAAAAGGAAGCAGGCTGCTGGCGAGAGAAAGGCGAGAGAGTTCTGGCGCTACACTTCGGAGGTGCTCCGGCCTGGGAGAAGCACAGGCACACCAGGTACGCGGGAAGCTGCACCTCAAGAAATCTGGCCAGGCCGCGGTCAAGCTGACGGACAGAAGAACTACGTTCATGGTTCAAGTGCAGCTTCGCCTGGAGTGAGATCCGCCACCCAAGGATCAGCCCCTCTCACAAACCCTCTCTCTCAGGCAGCCTGCTGAGGCAGCCAGTCTCTTCCGGCAGAGATCAGCTCCTGTCTCCAGGCAGGTGTCTGTTGGAGCAGCGCATGACGGAGGCACCCCCGACAGCTGTACTAACCGTGGCAGAGCGCATGGAGGACTCCCTGGCGCAGTGGGAGAAAGGAGACGCACTTTCCACCACAGTGCCAACCCGCATCCCACCCCCAGCTCCACCTCCACAGAAAGGCAGAAAGCCAGACAGGAGCGGGCAGAGCCACACTGTCCTGCTGTAGATAAGAGGACACCATCAGGAGCACGTAGATTCTCCTCGTCTCAGTGTTACACACCGACCCTCATCCTCCAACTGCAAGCCCTTCCTCACCTATGTGAACCGAGCCCTCTATGGACATGGCGAAACCCCAGTAACCAGGTTGCGGGGTGGAAAAGGGGACCCAGGGAAAAATCCCCCCCCCCCCACCGAAATCTGCCCTTTCACAACCCTCCAGATCCAGATGAACACTGCTCCCACCCAGTCCAGGTCTGCTCCTCCACCCCAGGTGGATGTCGCCTCCCATTCCAAGGCCTTTACCAAACAGGCCTCAGCCGTACCAGGGATACGGCGTACCAGGAGGTCCAGCAGCACAGCAGCAGCCCTTCCCAGTCCAGGAACAGGTTTCATCGGACGCCACCGTTGCCCACCGGTTCCACTTGATTGCCCACAATGCCACCCAGAGGCAATATAGCCACCGGACGCCACCGATGCCACCCACGCCAGGGTCCTCCACCTAGCTCAGACCAGACAGCACCACTTACACTCCTCTTCCTCACCCACAAGCAAGGCCTGGCCTCAGACATCTGTCATCGGTACTGGGGCTGACACCCGCCATGGCATGGAGGAAGGGGCTCTCAACATCACGGCGGCTGAGCCAGCCTGTTTGAGAGCTTCCTCCACACACCGTTCCCTTTTGTCCTCTCGGGGCCAGGCACCCAAGATTGGCGCCTTCAGACACAGCACTCCAGCAGCAGCCACGCTCCCAAGCACCTGACCTTCACCCTGAGACTGGGCACCCTCCGAGTGACAAGAGGGAGTGCCAGAGGACTGGGTGGCTACCCTGTAGACTTTATATTGGTACACTTTACTTGGCGTCATTTTTCTTTTACAGCTTTGTTATTAATAAAGCATTAGCTTGTGCTCACACACTTCTTCATTTTATTTTAGTAAATAAAGTCTGGTTGGAAACTGTTTAGAAATGGTTTTAAGCCTTTGCAATGGCTGTGGGATGGTTTAAGATAGCATGGGATGCGGCAGTAGATACCTTTGGGATGGGTTTAGGATTAACAGTGGATGACAGATTACCTTTGGGATGGGTTTAAAATAGGCAGTGGAATGGCAGGGATACCTTGGATGGGTAATAGCTGTGGGATGGGCGGGATACCTTTGGATGGGTAATAGCTATGGGATTGGGCAGGGATACCTGTTGGGATGGGAATAGCTTGGATAGCATAAACCTCCAGTGCAAGCATAGTGGGACTGTATGGGTCCACCCTCCCAGGTCCACACCTTTGGCCCTTCATATCAAAATAACAATTGTAAGCATTATCCACACATTTGAACATAAACACAACTCTGTTATTAAATCCCCGTGTTCATTGTAGGCCCACCCAACATTACATGCCGCAAATATCATCAGTGTGATGAGACAGGCTGAAGAAGCAGTCCATTAATCATCTACATCCTGTCTTGCCACTCCACTGCTCAGCTTGGGAGTTGCAACCAGTGTCTCAGGAGTTGCGCTCTTCTTCCCTTCACATGAGGCTCTGTTGGGGGCCTTGCACATCCTCAGGTGTCTATCAGGTTTCACCCTTGCCGCCCATTCCCCAGGCTCCATGTCCCCATCTGCCTTGTTGGAAGATCCACGCAGCCTGTTCTGCAAACTGCCGAGGTTAGGGGGCGCATGAGATTGTGCAGATGCAGCAAGCTTCCACAATCCTCCTCATGGTTCTCTGGGCAATGCGTGCATGTGGTGAGAAGTACCTGGAACCTGTTGGCCAGGATGCAAAGGCGTCTCCACACCGCCTTGCCCGGACAGCCTGTAGTTGAAAATCCTCTCTTCACAGGTGAGGCATCTGAGGTGTAGGGGCTTCATTGAGGTAGTTCTGAGGGAGAAGGCGGTCATCCCCCATGATGAAGTAGGGCACATCTTGCGTGTCGTTGGCATGCGTCACAATGGTTGTGGATCTGGAAGCCCATGATGAGTTGTTTTCCAGCCCCTCCTTGAGGTACTGCATTGTATACCTGGGTATCTGAATGCTGACCCCGTTAGCCTGAAGCATCAATGTACATGAACTTGTAGCTCAGCATCGACCATGGTGAAGAGGATGATGCTGAAGAAGCCCTTGTTAGTTGAGATAAGTGGACCCTGACTTGGCCTGGAGCTTTGCAGGCGTGGTGCTTCCCATCTATGGCTCCCAACGGTGTGGGGGAAAGTTCCACTTCTGATACCACTGCTTGCAATTTTCTTCCAGCCTTCTCAGTGAGGGGCACGTGGAGGAGCTGCCTCCAGGTATTCTTTCGATGATGGCCTGCACCACTTCTCAGACCACACTGCATGATGGTGTTGTGTGGCACCCCTCCAGCTGACGGATTCTCCTTGTAGGGTGGTCCCTGAGGCCAGGTTGGCGCAAAAGAGTCAGCTGCCACACCTTGAGCCCAGGGTCCAGGCTGGCCGGAATTTGGTGCTGCTGCTTGGTGCAACCGGGTTGTCAAGCCGCTCCACAACCTATTCCACCACGTCAAACATGGCTGGAGGCATCCTGCATAGAAGTTTCTGGAATGCACGAGGGGTTTTCATTTCCCTCAGCTCCACCATCAGCTTGTCGTACAGTCCAGTACTCTGCCTCTTGCTGGCGAGCCATTCTTCAGACCCAAGACACTTCTTGGCCACCTCCTTTTCTTCGGCGTTGAAACAGGTGAAAAAAGTCGTGTAGATGGTCTTCGCACTGTTGCAGAACGATGGTGGCTACCAAAGGGCTGTGTTACGACCATTGTGGGACATACTGGATCCGCTGTGAAGAGCTAAGATTCCAGATGAAGGCTGCAGAGTCTGCACAACTGGTGCTGGCCTTGAAATGAGATTCAAGGATGAGTCGTCCGTCCCCCTTTTTAGTGGAAGCGCAAACATAGTTTTCCACCTATGTGTCTTTTGCTATCCTCTAGACATCTCCAGACATCCTTTAATAGCCGAGATAGGTCCCCTCTGTGAACGGTTTTTCCGTTTTTAAATGCCTTTGATGCGAGCCTGCATCCGCTTTCATCCTTTCTCCGCCCGTGCTACTTAACGCTGCCGCGTCCGTTTCGCGTTCCGTTTCGCTTCCTCCCTGTGTCCGTTTAGCCACTGGAGCGGATTTGAGTTGCGTGGATGCGCAGCGGATGCCTTGTGGATGTAGGCAGATGTGTAATAGGATGACGACGCAGCAAACGGATGTTCCCCGTATGCGTAGCGAATGCAGAACAGACACGTTTGATACATTTCCGCTCAAAAAGTTGTTGAGCAGCTGAAAACTTTTTTGAGGCGGATGGAACCTCACAGTCGACGGGATGCTGACGGAATAGAAAGGAAGAAAAAACGGATGCAGTGAGTACAGAACGGATTGCATCGCTATTTAACCAATGGATGGCAAGTGTTTCTCTCCGTTTTACATCCTCTTTCCATCCTTTGGTGCAGTGTGACATGGGCTTTTAAAAGCTACTTACAAGTTATTGGATTCTTCTGAGCTATCTGATTCCAGTTTTTCTTGCTGATTAAAGTCTGATAACCCTAGAGTCAAATTTTGGTATCTGAAGGATAGCCTAATGAGGTTGTGTCACAAGATAGGTGTCAGAAAGTTTCCATCTTTTAAGCGAGGGAATCAACTCCCATTTTACAACTTATTAATATTTAAATGAATGAATATTCCTCTCTTCCCCCCCTCTCCCTTTCTCCTTCCTCCCCTCTATGTGTGTGTGTATGTAAGAAGAATTAGTTTCAAGCCTGAAATTGACATATGTGTAGCCATTTTAGTTAGGCTTAGCATATATTCTTTTTCTTACTTTCTCTTGGCTGATTATGGGAGAAGAGTTTTGGGCTTGCCACATTCCTAAGGAGGGAGAAGTGGAGATAGAGAGAGTTGTTTAGGCTAAGTGATTCTTCTTCCCATGGGAACACAAACTGACCGTGCTGAGGCCCCTTGAGGTGGAGATTTATGACACTAGGCAATATTGAATTATTTCTATTGGAGAATGTGACTTTTGGGGGTTGTTTCTAATTTCTAATAATGTGGGGTAATTCTGGGTTGTGTCAGATCCGGAATTGCAATGGACTTTGCCAATTTGATGCTTTCCTCAATGCTTTGCTTGTCAAAAGGTCACAAAAGGCAATCGCATGACTCTGGAACACAGGAGCAGTCATAAATGTGAGTCAGTTTTCAAGCATCCATATGTAAATCATGTGACCACGAGGAGTCTTCAACAATCATAAGTGTGAAAAATGGTCATAAGTCACTTTTTTCAGTGCCATTGTAACTTTGAACGGTCACTAAATGAACTGTTGTAAGTTGAGACCTGCCAAATCACCACACAGTATTGATGACAGTATAACTTCAGATATCCCAGTTCAATGTACATTCATAGGATTTTTCAAGTCTTCCTCAGCCAATAGTACAGTATAACCCGCATAAGGTTTCAAAATTCTTTTATTCTATCTAATAAAAATGAGACAATTTTTTTTTAAAAAAAATCTCTGTCCTGTCTTTTCTTTACCTTACCTCAAAGGGCTGACTGAATGGGAATAACTATTTGGCAGTAGATTTGATCTATCAGTTCTGCCTTAGCCACTAAGGTCTGGGTTTAGACCATAATATATTTCTTTATGTTCAAAGAGGCACTGAGCTTTGAGATCAATTTATATTTAGCCCAAGGAATGTATAAAAAGATGGAGAGGTCATATCATAGTCTCATGATTTTCCTGCAAAAAGAGAGCAGGTCTCCTTTGTTGGAGAGGCATAGAGAAATCATGTTTCATGTTTTGCTATGCGTGAGAACAGACTTCAAAAGACAAAAACAGAATGGGAATTCAACAATGGAAAATTCTGACCAATAAATATTTCCAACTTTTTTCTAACATGCCTGCTAAAGAAAAATGTAGAAGCAGCCATTAATGCAAATGACCTGTAGAAGTAAAGCCTATGTTCAAGTGTATAAGTCTGCATTCTAGAAGTTTAGATAAAAGATTTATAACAACTGAAACCTAGACCAGAAGCAATCTTACAGCATTTAAATAATGGCTATAATCTCATGATTTTGTCGTGAATATTCCTAGATTTTTGACATCTTCTCTTTTTTCTATATTTACAGGAATACATATTCAAAATGTAAGCTACCTGAAGGAGTCATAAGTGACATAGTTGCAATAGATACCTGATTTGTAGAATTTAAATAATGAAATGAAATTCAAAAATGTTCATAAAATCAATAATAGTTAATTGCATTTCTGTAACAAAGCATATTTAAATTTTGGGGGTTACACTCAGAGTTGGTTATAAGATGGGCAGCTTCATAAATGTTTTTTTTAAATAAATAAATTAAAAAGCACTCACAAAATAGCATCAGTTTATTGAAAAAGGCCAAAATGTTTTGAAAGGCAAGGACCACAACAACAAAGAGATTATCAATTATTATTTTTTTAAAGTAATGAAATAAACTTTAATGTTACTGTGGTTGACAATGAATTCATAGCCTAGAATGTTTTTGGCAAAAATAATTTGTAACAATAATGTGCAAGAAGTATTAACTAATATTACTACGTACAGGTAGTATATTTCAAATTAAATCTCTTGTATCTAAAAGAATTGTGTTTCATTCTTTTGGCATTTCATTACTCCACATAAATTGTATATTTCATATGGAGGCTAATCAGATTAAAAGTGATAAATTAACAGCCATAATTAACGTAACTATAGACCCAGTAATATGTTTATTACTTATATGTTTTATTTAAGGCACATATCGTATATCTTAGAATGGTTGTTTGGTTTGTAGAAAGAGATTAAAAATGAAGTTGGCCATTTTCATCTAGGTCCACAAAATGAGAAATATGTGTTTCTGACAACACATTCAACAATATAACACTACAATATAATTTTGAAGGAGGTAAATTTTATAAACTAGGCATTTTTGCTGATGTTTTAAACATGATTCCCATGCTAGAGATCAAGCCCGTTGCTAAATATTTCTCTTCACTTATTTTTTTTCCAATATTTAAACCTGTAAGTTATATATTATTAACTAATACTGCATGTTGACAGTGATCTGTTTTTTATTATTGCCTCTAAATTAATCCTACATTTTTTAATCTGCTACATATGACCTTTTAGTCATAGCCAAATCTAGTCCTAGATCTGCCTTGGCTTACTTTTTCCAATAATCAACTAAATTGGAAGATCATTTAAAAGAGTACTCTGATAAAGTAGGGTCTCCCTATGAAAAGGGGAACCTGAAAAAATGGCTCATGTTTACTTTTATAGTTAGCATTTCAAAGTACAAGTTGATTAGTTTAGAAATAATCATCTGTCCAGTTGTACCATAAGAATTAAATCATCCAATGTGAATATAGACATGAAAAAGAGCATTGTATTCTGAATAAAAGTAAAAGAAACATTTGCAAAGGAAAAAAAAATATAAGAATTGATATGAGAAATATATATTCTTAGCATTTCCCAAATTTGGCCTTGAATATTTGCTTTGTTCATGGGGCTTGAGAAGAGCTGAAATTGGAACGTTTACATTCAATGTCCTAAATAATTTCCTGCCAGTCCTGCTTTCTAAAAGGGTGGCTGTTCTTGAAGGTTAGGGCTTATAGCAAATAATTAGCAATACATTTGAAAAAGGCAAATTTAAAATACAAGAAAACCTATGTTAGTTAGCCAGTGCAACAACTGGCTAACAAGCATAGTGGCTAACACTGTAACACTGTAGTATAGTGCAAGTACTACAAAAACCATATCTGAAGAATTACCAAGTCCATACTGTGTGATTACTAGTAAAGCTTAACCAGTATATTGCATTGTAAGCTGTCCAGAATCACTCTACCTGAGGGATCCCCAACACCCAGTCCACAGCATACCAGAAACTGGTCTACACAAATAAGCAGTCCCATCCACGAAATGCAGGCAGTGCATGAAACCGCACCCTTCTGGTCCATGGAAAAACCCCTCTCCAAAGAACCGGTCCCTGATGCCCACTATCTAGAGGCCGTTGCTCTAGATAGTGAGATGGGCAGCATATAAATTTAACAAATCAATATTACAAGCACTACAGGCTTGTAAAGCCATTTATAATTCACTTCATTCAAAGGCCCAAATAATAAATTATGAATAAATCAAGACACAATTTATTTTGAAATGTTCAAGGTATTATTTTCATCTGACAAAGCTCAAAGCCCTAGTATATAATTTTCAACAAAAAAGAACAAGGTGTAATTTATTGGATTTCTTATATGGAGATATGAAGGTTTCATAGAACACCTACATATAAAATGTTTCTAACTCTACTTTTAACAATCCATTTCTACATAGTACAACAACAAAATAATTTGTTGAGTAAAGATATGGAGGCCTTGAACTTATTTTCAACAAATCTATGTTAGGTCATACTATATATATTACTTGGATTTCAGCAAATGGTATGATGTTTTTTCCATGTTGGTGATTACACCTAATCAACCTTAACTGATCTCAAAAACCTAAGGAGAACTGACCTGATCAATATATACTGTAGGTGAGGGAGCATAACTGCATTAGATAGACTGAGAAGTTAAAACATCATCCTGAACATTAGCAATGCAAATCAAATACATACTGTAACCATGACAACTGTATGGACATTAACAGTATGCAAAATGTACCAATGTTGAAATTGTTCCTTCTGAAAACACTACCTTGAGTTGTAATCCCATTTCAAGGTCAAAACATATTTTTTCTATGAATTTAAAACAGTGCTTTTTCATGTTCAGATGTTTCTAACTCAGAAGCATAGTCAGACCAACTCACTTTAAATTTTGCACACTCATAATAGACAGGTCCCTTAAGTCATTTGGAGTCAGACTTGACTTGGAAACTTTAACTTTTTTATTATTCTTGTTTGTCATAGTTTTCTAACATGAAGAAAAGTGTGATTATTAAATTCATGAGACATTGAAGTTCCTTTATAGGAAAGCCAATTCTGTACCATGACCAAGAACCACTCTCTCACATCATTGACCAAGTCATTTTAACCAGTATCTTCTCTAACTTTGTTCAATGACATGCTGCATCTAAATGAACCAAGCTGTTTTTCTAATGAGCTAGGTTTTAAAAATTGAGATGAATTTTTGCCTTCCTTTTTCCTAACCAAGACTAAGCAAAAACAATTTTTTAAATAAAATAGGGGCTTATTATCATCAGATAAATCAATCAAAATTAATTATTTCTTAGCTTTGAGCTATTATCTTAAACAGATGTAATTTAATTGCATAAACTTTGTACTATATACTGATTTTTCCACTGAAGAAAAACAAAATACTTTTATTTTGTATTACAATTCCATGGTTAGTTAGGAAAAAAGAAGGCAAAAATTCATCACAATTTTTTAAACCAAGCTCATTAGAAAAACAGCTTGGTTCATTTAGATGCAGCTTGTCACTGAACAAAGTTAGAGAAAGATACTGGTTAAAATGACTTGGTCAATGATGTGAGAGAGTGGTTCTTGGTCATGGTACAGAATTGGCTTTCCTATAAAGGAACTTCAATGTCTCATGAATTCAATAATCAGACTTTTCTTCATGTTAGAAAACTATGACAAACAAGAATAATAAAAAAGTTAAAGTTTCCAAGTCAAGTCTGATTCCTAATGACTTAAGGGACCTGTCCATTATGAGTGTGCAGAATTTAAAGTGAGTTGGTCTGAGGATGCTTCTGAGTTAGAAACATCTGGAACTTCAAAAAGCACTGTTTTAAATTCAGAAAAAAATAGGCTGGCAGTTTGATTTTCATTTTTATCCTCTTCTATCTATCTTTTAAGCCCATTTTTATTGTATCAGACAATCTCGAGAAAAAGTTCTATGTACATTATTGTCAAATATCCTTGAATTTGTCCGAGTTAAAATAATTTTCTCCATTCTGTATTCTCTAAATCTTTCTGGTTTCCCTGAGTAACCAACCTTCAAAATTTCCTCTCATTAAGTTTTTCTCCCATCCAGAACATTTTTCCAGAAAATATTTCTTATACTTAAACTCAAAATCTTCATATATTTTTAATAAGTTTTTAAACAAACTATAGGAAGTATATCATAAGTATTTCAAAATATTACTTCCAGTCCATTTGTTCTCTAGTTCATTTAAAAGCTAATCACCCTTTTGCTGCTTATTTTGTTGCAAAAAAAATCTTTTCTTTAATTTTTAAACTTACATAAAGATTATTTCACTGTAGGTTAAAGGGAAATTCCCCAGTATAACGAAACTTGTTTTTCTGGAGGAACTTAATATCCAAGAAGCAATTTACAAGCCATTTCCAGTAAAGGTGATTCAAAGGGGAAGTGGACATACCCCAGCATACTTTTAAAGGCTCTGAAAAGTAGCCTGGAGGAAGATGATTCTCAGGTCCCAGAACTATAAAATCTACTGGAGACAGCTGCTTCATAGTCTCATTGTAGGGAGCATCTGTAGGGAGAACTTTGGGCAAACCCAAGTAATCACCGACTTCATTCATCAGCTTTCTGCTGTGATTGTTGTCCTTAAAAGCATTGTTTCAGTCCGCCATTATTTCCCTACAAGGGCCTCAAACATGGTTATAACTAGCACACATAAAAATGTTACTTTAACATTTTGTAGATTACATTGTTTCTTTTATCTTTCTGTATTTTGTCTTTGGTTCCGATAATTCCTGGCAGAGTGTGGCTGTGTGTTTGTGAGCTATTGTTATTCTTAGGGGTTGGAGGATTCTAGCTGTCTGAAGGAAACAATGTGATCTGAAAAATCAATTGTAACACTGCAACCAATTCTATGTGGCACAAATATCACATCAGTTAAAAATCAGGATCCACAAACACCAGTTGGCAGTCAAAATGCCACAATCCCAAATCCCACACCAACACCAAACAGCACCAGTTCAATTGGAGCAACACAAAAATAATCAGCCACACTACCAGCCACGTTCATGAATTATTGAAGCCAGGTACTCCACAAGCAATTCCTCAACAGACACATTGACGTACAACAGCATATGAACCCCTCAGAATCCAAATCAACTGTACAGCCAATCAGAACCAGCTTCAACCAACCCACGCAACCCCCCTACACACACCAGCATTTCATCTCCTATTGACCCTGACCTAATCCTGCTTATTACAGGACCCATCACAAGACCGGTCACAAGACTCATTGATGATACACAGCTGCCCCCCCCCAACACTCGACACACTTACATTTGAAGCCCTTTTTAAGAGAAGAACACTGATATCCCCTAAACTCTGCTGAAGATGTTACCTAGCGTGGTAATGAAATGTTTGAAAACCAACCCACAGAGTGACTTGAATATGTAGGTTTTAACTTAGAAAAGTTGAAGTTTATATTATAATAATTATAAATAATTTGCACATTGTTGGTAAACTAAAACATGATTTATTAGAAGAGGGACATTCATCTATTGCCTGCATTTACATAAAAAAGAATGCCTAATGAAAAACAAGATTAATATCCAATGGAAACCTATAGTCTAAACATATAACTGTGCCTAAAGGACAACCCTTCTATCAATCCTAAGAAAACTGCTTAGATTGCACAGTTTGTAGAAAGTTTGATTATTTCTCATTATAATGAATGATCCTCCATACTTGAATGGCAAGAATATTGCAAATGTCCTTTATGTACAGTAAATCAAAATATCTGCTGTTTTATTCCTATGCTTGTTTGGCAGCATTTGAGAAATCTTCTGGAATGTCTTTCAGTTTACAAGATATGTTAAATCATATCTTTTTAACTTACCATATAGGTTTTAATAACTAAAGTAGAAAACAAGTAAATTATATGATATGAATCAATAAAATACAGAAGGTAATTGTACTGAAAAAATTAACATAGCTGTTTTGAATCACCAAACATAAAAAACTATATAAAACACTCTCAAAACATATCATGTTTTGTACTCATTTTTCAATCCTATAGGTATTCTACAATTTGAATCACAATTGTCTTGTCTGTTTGTCTTATTTTAATTCAGCTCTGAAGCATGATAGCTATACTGACACCCAACCAATAATTTGAGAAGCTGTCAAAAAGGGACTATTTTGTACAATATGCTCAGAAAGAATATCTCAATCACTGATGTAATATTATTAAATATAAGGCCTGGTATGATATATCAAATGGTTAATTTATTAAGCTCCTATTTCCATTTCTGGAATCTTTATGCATCAAAGAGTACAATTTATTCAAGTTTCTAGAAACTATAACGTGCTAGGAATTTAAAGCTTTTGAGAAACCTAGTATCAATTTTTGAACTGAAAGTAACAATTTAGCAGTATTTCTAATTTTAAAAAGGACTGAAACATCTGAAAATATACAAAGTAGCGGTATATTTTATTTGCAAAACTTTTCAGTGTTAAACATAAAAATATACTAAATGTAAAAAATAAGAGGATTTATTATTAATGATTTTACTCTACTACATTCTATAACTACACTAACTGTGTAATATGCATGTAAGGAAAAGAAAAAGGCTTCACCTGTCCAGTTGTGTCCAACTCTAGGAAAGGTGCTCATCTCCATTTCCTCGCCAAGGGAGCCATTGTTGTCCTACGATGCTTCTGTGGTCTTGTGGCTGGCATGACTACATGCCAAGGTACATAGAATGTGTACTTTTTCACCAAAGTGGTACCTATTTATCTACTTGAATGTGCATGCTTTCAAATGCTAGGTTGCAGAAGTTAGGGAAAGAATGGGAACTCATCCCATCAAATGTGCTTAGGACAAGCCCAATGGGTATACAATATTAAACAGGAACAAAATAGACATGGGTCTACATCTCAATTTAGAAGTTATATATTCTTTGAAACTGACTTATTTAGAAATTTATTTTTATCTTCTAAGCCAAGGGTCCCCAACTTCCAGTCTGTGGATTGGCACTGGGCAGCAGCATGAAACCAGCACCAGAAACTGGGCTATGCAAACAAGTGAAGCCCCATCTGCAGGATGCAAGCAGAATTGAAACCTCACCCCCTCTGGTTTGTGGAAAAACCTCTCCACAGAACTGGTCCCTGGTGCCCAAAAGGCTGGGGGCCACTGTTCTAGGCAAGGTAAGTTGATAATACAATGAGGTGTACATGTGATTCTAGATCTTTAAGACCCTATAATATTTAATAAATTCACACAACCTTTATTCTTAAATTCTTAAAATTTGATTTCTGTAGTCCTAAAATTAATTCCTACCAAGTAAGTTTGTGTTGTATCCTATCAGTACCCTAAATCACAAAATATCCTCTACATTATTGTCATTACTTCCAACTATAAATATTTCAAATTAGTTTTCATGGTAAATTGTTTTGACTCTGGGATCCTAATAATAGCTAAACCTCCATTCAATCTCCATATGTGTCACCTCCATGAGTACATGTGGATATATCAATCCTTGGTTATTTCAAGACAACATACCTTTAGGAGTTGAACATTCAGAATTAAAAATTGGGAATAATTTTAAACCTGTATTGAATTTAGCATGTGTTCCTTTGTAAGTACTCATATTTGAGAAGGACCTAAGCATGACTAAGGTCATTTCCTAACCCATACAATATGGAGATTAGTTGAGAGTTACAAGCAGTAAGATGGAAAAGGCACAGGGAGAACATTTCTCAAACGGTACTCATTTTTGCTTTGCCTCTTTAATTCTTTCAATTTGGAACATTCCTAGTCAACATAAAAATACTCTGCCAATGGGTATGATGTAATAATATATCTGCAGTATGGATGTTTAACTCCATAACATTCACTTGTATCAGGCTTTCAATTTCCTTTTTAGAAAGAAAAGCATCTAAAAGATAGAGGGTGCAAAATCTAGTATAATGTTTAATCTCTTAAATAACTGTTGAAAGGCTGTCAAAGTGCCTATTCTTCCGTAGGATGCGAATTGGTCCCGCTGGGAGAACCCCTCGCTCCAGGGAAGCAGGACGTATCACGGAACAACTGCATTGAAAGCTGGATCTTTTAATTTTCAGAAGGCGAGAGATAGCGAGGAGGCTGCATTCCTGGCGTCTAGCATCACCCGTCCTAAGCTTCCGTATTGGTAACTCACCTGGTTTTTTATACCTTTTTCTCCTTTTTCCTGTGTGAATGGTCTCCATTTTAGTGTTTTAATGTCTAAATCCTGTCAGAGCTTTGATTTTTCAGCAGAAGGCAAACTTCACGAGGTGCGCGAAGATAAACCCTGCGCGGGTGAGCTTCGATTGTATTATCGTTCTTTCCTAACTCTCTTTTAGCTTTTTATAATGGTTTGTTTTCTCATTTGTTTTGATGGCAATCTCCTGTCTGTTCTCCCTGTTGTAATTTATTTTGTGTGTTTTGTTGTTTGTTTTTGGCTAATTTGGGCATGTCTGGCTGTTTTAAGGGTTTTCTTGCTTTTGTTCCCTAGTTTTCTTAATTATTTGGCTTTTGTCACTATTAAGGAGGGCTTCGTTAATACCTTTTATTTGCATTCTCTTGTCCTATACAAGTTTGTTTTATGGCTGTTGATGTTCCCATTGGGTTTTTTTTGCTTGCGGTACACCACTGTCCTTTTTTTTTTTTTTTGTTTTTTTTTCTTTTGTGGTTTTTTATTTTATTTTTGGAAGTTCCCTTTCCAACAATCTTCATTTTTTCCCTCCTAAGGGGTGTGTCTGTGAGTTGAATGTCTGCGTAGCGTTGGTAGTCGTGATCGAATCTGAATATCGACATGAGCTGCCTAGTCCCCTGTTAATTTCCTCACTCTGAGAGAGCATATACCAGCCTGATTAGGCAATTAAGCAGGTGGTATGCACTGACCAGAGGCAACACATGAGGGCTCCAACTACAAATGGTGACTGTGGTATTATAAGGATTCATGAGCCAATGGAAATCCCAAGCATCCATGAAGAAGAGCAGCCAAAACAGCACAGATGTTCCTGGCCAAATATGTTTGAGCCTAGCTCTATTCAGGTGGAATATCCCTCCTATAGTATCTGAGGTTTACATTCAGATTGAAGCTAATACATCCCTTGGAATGATATTCGCAGCCATAAATTATGCTTCAGAGAAGAAGTCTATTGTTGCCCTATTCTTGTGGCTTCTCTGACTCCCTCGTTCTCGTTAAGGGAATCCAGGGCATGGGAGCGTCAAATTCACGCCTTTTTGCCAGGTGTACATGCTAATCCATTCAAATTTGTTTAGAATATTTCGCAACTGCCAATTCCAGGTACCCCTACCAGGGCGATATTGCCAATAAGACATATTCGTATTTGGTGGAAGGGAGACTTTGGAGTCCACAGTTCTGAGAACAGGGTTTGGGGAGTGCGTCTCCTGTGTTAGTCTCTGTAAAAGATGGCATAAGCAGGTTAACCTTTCCCAAGATGCAGGGGCCATTGGTGGCATTTGCAGGAAGGTATGAGTTGGCTTTAAGCACAAAGGAAAAAACTACCCCGGTGGAACTTTCAGGTAACTATAGAAAATGGATAATGGTCTCCCTGTGTAGTAGTGCATTTTAGTTCTGGGTTGGCTAAGACTGGGCATTCTATGACCCTAGGCTGTGCTGCACCCCAGTGACATTCAAAGCATCTCTTCAGAGTGGTACTGGCAGGCAATGTGTAGGTTATATGGTGTGGTCCTTGGTTTTGTGGTAAGAGGGCCCCAGCCTAAATAATGCTTTCGTAGGAGTCAGGGAAGGTTTCGAAATGTGGTTGGTTAATGATGTTATGTGGCTCAAGTCGCTACTGCCCATTAGGCTGTGGTTAAACGATGTGTCTTGATGATTTCCTCCTGCTAAACCAAAGTTAGTGGTGTTGATGTATGTTCTCTTGCTAAATATTCCATATGTTTCTGTTTCTCTGGATAAGAGCTTGGTTCAGGAATGCAGCTTGCGTATGTGTACAAGTTGTTACAATTGTTGTAGAGATAATATAATTATACATAGTATATATTGCATTTCAAGTTTCCATTGCTAGATTCCTTTTCATACCCTCCCTTTCTTTTTTTTTTTTGTACAAATGTGAACAGTAGAAAAAAGGTATAGGTTCAAGTATCAAAATTATTAAAGGTATGGTCAAAGTCCTCTTCTTTGTTGTTAAAAAAAATACAGGAAAAGAGGGAGAGAAGAAAAGAAAAAAATGGAGAAGGTAAAATTAAAAAAAAATAGAGTGTTATAACTCAGCACTGTGAGTTCCAGTTTGTATAATTCAATGTTTGTGGCCTTGGTTCCTCACGGTTGTTTGGTCAATGGTGTTGAAGAATGCTGCAAGCGGTCCATTGATTCTGTGTCCAGATTGTTTCATTGAAGTTTCATGGTGGGATGATTGTGGTGTGGAGTTTGGCTGTTGGTCTATGACCTGCTGGCTTTGCATGTGTCCAAGTATCCAAGAGTCTCATTCTGCAACCTTATGGCCAGTGTGAGTAGTAGTAAGATTGGTAGGGTCCTTTCCACCTGTGGGTTACAAGGTTGAGGTTCTGGTGAAGAACCTTGATCCACACCCAATCTCCCCTCATGTGGGTGCAGGGCTTCTTCAGTGTAAGTCTGTGTCAGCGCACTCTGGTCCAGAGGGTCTGTAGTCAACTTTTGCAGGGGCTGAAATACAGAAGAGAGAACCATATCACCCCTATCTAGGCAGAGGAAATGGGAGATTAGAGGCTTGAAAGGTATCAGGGGCCGCCAATAAAGGATCTCAAAGGGGAATATACCTATGTTCCGTCTTGGTCTTAGTTCTGATATAAGAGGGCAATTGGAACACTTGTGGCCAGAAAGGTGTGTTTCCTGACAGAGTGTTCCCTAGTTAGGTTCTTTACTTCCTCTGTTGATCTCTCTATGCTCCTGATGATGCGAGATATCGTGGAGGTATATTGTGGGTAATGCCTAAAGCCTGACAATATGATTGTGAGGACTATTGTGCTTTGAACCATGTTTTCCCCTATCCATGCCCCAGAATGAGTGGGACCCTAACTCTAAGGCACAAATACTCTTGAAGGAAGGTGTCCTGGCATGTTTCTAGCAACTAGTATGGTTGGCATGGGAAGGCCTCTATCCAGTGAGTTAGCTGGTGTCCTTTACAGGACAGAGCATATTGGATACCCATTTGCCTTAGGTCAGTGCTAAGTAATCCATTTTGCGATCTTTTCAAATAGTCTGTGCCCAGGGTCTTCCTCCTTCATGAATTGTTTTTTTCCTGAGGCAAGTGTAATTGTGGCGAGGTTTGCGATGTTGTGGCTTGTAGCCGTACACAGGGCCACAGCGTGCATACCATCACTCTCCTGATGGCATCCACCATAGCTTGCGTTGCCACAATGTCCCTTTGTAATGTAATTTTTGGCAATTAGCCTAAGGAGACGTCTTGGGGCTATAGGTCTCTTACTTCTCCAAAATTCCTTGTTCAAAACTGCCTGAAATTTCTTTTCCATTGTTCAGATTCCCTTTGTCCTATAAATATGTTGTGCTTAGGTATTTCTGTTTTTGTTGTTTTGAAACGCGGATTATGATGGTGGTGAGGTAGAGGTTTGTGTGCCACCCATTTGGCGTTTGCATCTCTGCATATTCCGTTTCCTTTCGCTATTGTAGAGTCATCGTTTGGTGGCTTTACAATGGAGACGTGCTGCGCTTGTTGGTAATTGGATTGGCTTCTACAGTTTGTTGTACTAATGATGCATTGTACTATTTGTTGTCTCTGCGAAGTTAAAAAAACCCCGTTGTTATTCCTAGAGCTCCCTGTCACATGGCAAGACTCCAAAAGCATATTTGGAATTTGTATAAATATTGGTAGTTGGTTCCTTGTAGCTTCGCAAGCCTTCGTTAAGCTAATAAGCTCAGCTGCTTGGCGCTTATGGGAGGGAGGAAGGGGGGAAGCCAGATGATTTCTTGAAGGGAGACTACAGACTGCTCACTATTACTTTTGTTCTGCTGCATGTAGAGGAACCATCTGTGAAAAGTTCAATGTCAGGTTTGTGTAGTGGTATCTGTTAAAATCGGAGTGGGGTTAGTTCAGCGTCATTGTACTAAATGGAGGCAATCATGGAGATGCCTTCTTCCTGTTCTGTGTGGAAGAGGGGTAGCTGGGGTTTATAGAGTATGAATCTCAAATGGTGATGTGATCAGAGGTAAAAAGTTCAGCTTCATATTGGAGCCAAACGCTGCTGACCGTAAAGGCTTGTTCTGGCTCTCTAAGAAGAATTGCAAAACTTCAATGGGGGACTTTTAGGCAAGAGTGTGCCCTAATACCAAATCCCTTAAGTTTCACCAGTTTAGACTGTACCTGTCCATGGCTCTTAAGCAGGGACAAGCCCCTTGAGCTACATGGATCTAGGGTTCAGAATAGTAAGCAAATGGTCGATGTGTGTATCACAAAGGCCTGTGTTAGAACGCCCGAGGCAAACCCTAATTTTTCATGATGAATAGGTAAAAGGTTTCCTATAGTCCAGGTAGCCTGAGTGCTGGGAGCTGATGCCAGATTATAGTTTCATGTTTGAGAGTGATTTTTTGTCCATAAATATTTGGACCCATTTCACATGGTCAGGCGAATGTTTTTGCCTGTTAGTTGAATGAGTGTTGGCTATCTCCAAACGAGGGGATCCTATGGGTTGGCAGAAACCCAGTACTCTCAGTAAGGCTCTTACTGTCGATTTGTCTGGGGTGTTTCATGGCCTAAAATAGTTTTCTAACACAATTATGGCGGCCAGTCTTCTAATTCCTGAGTGCAATAATGTAGCCCAGATATGTTATTTCTTGTTTTACATATTGCAATTTGGAGGGCGGAGGCTTGTGCTGACCTTTCTGCAAGGCTTCAAATAAGTTATTAAGAGATGTCTCTTTTAACATGCTGTAGCTCAGTTTGAGATGCCAACAGTAAATCATCAACATATTGGATTAAAGTAGACTGCACTCGTGGTAGGGAAAATGTGAGGAGAGTTCTGCCATAATCATTTGGTCAGAATAGCGTGGAAGGACGTCAATGTAGCCTTGTGGCAATCGGTCCAGTATACTGTTGGTTTTAGCACAGGTAAGAAGGCAAATAGATATTGGTCTTGTAGTGCTGGGTCCACCGGAATGCTGAATAAAAGCAGAGCACAAATACGCATGACAGAAAAATAAGTGTTGAAGGCTGGCACCTCAGTGATTATAGTTGTATGGGTTTATGGTTACTATGGGGGCTCTTGGTATTCACAGTGAATTATTTTGCTCATGTAAAGAATTAAAGCATGGGGTTTCCGATCTTTATCTACTGTATTTTTCTTCACAGGAAAAATGGGTGTTGCGGTAGAGGTACATTTAATGAGAACTCCTTGCTGCTAGGTATGCTGTATTATTTTCTTTATGGGAGAATTGCTCTGCGGGATTTTGTATTGGGGCATTGCAGGAAGGCGGTCCATGTTTTACTTGGATAGTAAACTGGTGTGGTTCTTCTGATGAGTCCCAGCCCCATAAGGAAGGTTGGTTTTAGGGCCCTTTTTTAAATCTTCATTGAAGCCCTGTGTTGCTTGAGTTATCAGCATTGATTGTCTTGTCGTGTGCCCTTTTCCTGGGATTTCCAATTGCAGCCCGTTTGCCACAGTTTATGGTAGCTCCCATTTTACATAGGAAGATCCCTTCCTAGTAGGGATAGTGGAGAACTGGGGCAAATAGAAATTCATTGGTCTACTGTGAAAGGTCTCCTAGTTCTACTGGTACGTTGCTGGGTAAGTTCTAATGGGAATTATTTTCCTCCCACTCCCATTATGCTATCCCAAGCCCCTTTCAGGCCACTGAAGCTTTATATGGTGGTTCAGTTAATAATGAGGAGGTGGCTCCAGTTCAAACTAAGCAATTTGTATCTTTCCTCTATAAGAATGTGTAACAATGGGTTCCTACGTTCTGGCCGTTTTTTAGGGATAGCCAGCCCTTTAAGGTAGCATAGAATTTCAGTGCTTCATTGTCATGTTCTCAGTCAGGAAAGGGGTTAATCCACGTTCTTGCTTTGCTCCCATTGATGTCTATTGTATTATTGGTAGGAAAGGGAACGCTTTGGTGGACTTGAAACTTTGTTGCTCCAGTGTGATGGACTGGAGTATGCCTGGCACCTCATGTTTCTAGGTGGTGGGTTTGATTACTGGCTGTGGGAGGATGTTCGCCTTGCTGAGGACCTTCCTGTCCGTACCGTATAAGCGATATGGTGTGGTTTGCATTCGCACCATCCCGTGTTTTTATCGCATGCCAGCATTTCTGTTGATTATAGGGAGGTTCTATCTGGCATTTAGTCTAGCTCATGATGCGCAGCTACAGCAAACGATTTTCAGCTCTTCCTGTCTTCCTATCTGTCTCTTTCTATCTTTCTCTTCCTCTTTCAACCTTGTCTCTTTGATACATAGACAAGTTTAGCGATTGCTCTCGCGCAACTCTGCTATGTCTATACGTCGGGCAGTTAGGAGACAGTTAGCACGTCCTGAAATGTTCTCTCAATGTCTACAATGGCGTGAATCCATTTACGAAGGCTGAAATCCTTCGTAGGTGCTAAATGCTATGATCTTTTTGACAGCTAAGGCCTAACGATTGGGCATATGTTTATAGCTGCTTCTGACAGGTGACCCAAAAGCATGCAGGCGTTTATCTTTTTCTCTCTTGTGTGTTGTTTTTTGAAATTTGACCAGTCATAGAGGGCTTTTTACCTCTAAAGCTCTGATGTTATCTTTTGTTCTTGTGACTCTCTCACTGAATCCCGTTATCATTATAGTCCAGTTGCGAATATACTCCATGCGACATGTGGTTTGGGCTGCCTGTCGAGGAATAGTGGTCTTTTTCTCAGAGTTAATTTTAATCGTTATCTTTCATTAGAAAGACTTGTAGCAGCTGGGCATGTCACCCCAGAATGGATTATGCTTCTCATGATAGATTTCAGGGTTTGGAATTATGTTTGAGGATCAGCCCTCACACAGCTGGGGTATTCCTTTTTCCAGATGACCAAGTCAGAGCAGAGAAGGAGTGTGGTAAAAAGTCATTCTATTGTCCCCTACTTCTGCCTGGCGCTGGTTTGCCTGAAAAGAGGCGCCATGAATCATGCCTCATTTTTTCTTCCAGGAATTGGTTTCAGGTTTTTCTGACTTTTTCCTCGGTCAGGTCTTTCTTCCTAGCCATTTCAGCCAGCAGTTACCGAACAGGGGATTGGCTTGGTTTATGTGTCTTGTTCTAAGTGCGTTTCAGCGGTTTTATAATCTAAAGTTACCGCTATCAGGCCAATTTGTCCTGCCATGTCATCTCGCAAATATTTTGCAAATTCTTTTTGCATCTTTTATCATTTCCAGGCAGGACATGCACTTGCCTTTCATCCCAAGCCTCAAGTAATTTATCAAGGGTGTCTCTTCCATTGCCCTCGAGCTACAACTTCCCATATTTCTACCTGATGTGGAGTTTATTTTGGTTTGCCAGGGCTATGCCATCAGTTTCAGGACATAAAATCTGAAAGGACTCTTGGTTTTCCTTACACACGGAGTACGGCCCTTTCCTTATGGGAAACTCACCCGTCAGTTTTAAGAACCCCCCTAAAAAAAAATGGAAGATCTTGGCAGGACGTCTATCCCCTAGCAGCACACGCGTACAGGCCCTTCCCACACTCCGCATCGTTTTTAGATCACCCTTAAGGCGGGATCTGGAAGGACCTTACTCTGCTTTTTTTTTAAGTCAAAACAATTTCCAATTCTGTTGCCAGCAGGCCTAGTACGAGCCCCTTCTTAATAGCACAGGGGCTTTGCTTGCGGGATGCACCAGGACTATTTTTCTGCTTTTTATTTATTTCCTAACACCAGTTCCTTTTTGCAGCCCGCTCGGTTTTTCTTACGTCCTTCAAAGGACTCCACACTCTTGTGATTCACCCCTTGCTATCCCAAATCAGCCGGTCACAGCCTGTTTTGGACCAGCAGCTGGCTGGGGTGTGGGCTGCAATCAACGGAGAAGGTGAGGTTCCCGCTGTTTCTACAGAGAAAACCCACACTACCACACCTGGTCCACTCACGCTTTCACTCTCCTAACTAGGTGAGTTGATAAATTTAAAGCGGTACTCACCTTGCTTTCAAGCAAGCTGTGAAGCAGAAAAGCCCACGGAACTCCCTTTATTACCCTTCATGCCTTCCGGGCTGAGTCCGTGGATGTATGTCCCTGGACAAAGAAAGTGCCACGCCAGCTTGGAGTGGATCGCGGGCCCAGGGTCCATGGCAGGGTTGGCTGGAAAATCTTCTATGGTCGCCAATTGTTGAAAGGTGTCCAAACGTGCCTTTCTTCCGAGGATTTGATTGTTCCCGCTGGGAGAAACTCTGGCGCAGGATACGGACAACTGCTTGAAAGCTGGATCTTTTATTTTCAGAGCGAGAGATAGGCGGAGGAGCTGCATTCTATGGGTTCTAGCTTACCATACTTCGGTATGGTAACTCCCTGTTTTTTATGTACCTTTTTCTCCTTTTCTGTGTGAATGTTTCATTTAGTGTTTAATGTTTAAAATCCTGTCAAGAGTGTTATTGTCGCCGGAAGGCAAACTTCTCGAGTGCGGAAGAAATAAACCCTGCGGGGTGGCTTGATTGTATTATCGGTTCTTCCTAATCTCTTTTTAGCTTTATAATGGTTTTTCTATTTGTTTTTGTGGCATCTCTGTCTGTCTCGCTTGTAATTTATTTTGTGTTTTTGTCTGTTTGTTTTTGCTAATTTGGCTTGTTTCTGGTGTTGTAAGGGATTTTCTTTTCTTGTTTCCCTAGGTTTTCTTAATGATTTGAGCTTTTGTCTAAGGGGCTTCTTTAATACCTTTTATTTGATTCCTTTTCCTATGCAAGTTTGTTTTATGGCTGGCTTGATGTTTCCTTTGGGGTTTTTTTGCTTGGGTGACACCACTGTCCTTGTGAAGTTCCCTTTCCACATAACTTAAAGATTATTTTTTTTAAACAGCCAAAATATATTTTAACAGGTTTATTTACAGAATTAAAAACTGTTGTTTTATGATATCACCTAAGATTTGGACTAAAGACTATTATCTATGTAAATAATTTTCTATTATTATCTATAAACATGTTTCTTTCTTCATTTGAGTAATTTTATAAGAAATGTTTTCATCACAGTATGTTGATTTTGGGAGAAGACAGAAACACATTTTATTTATGTTATTAAATTTAGAAGTCTTTTGACCCTTATGACTCTGGGTGACTTACATTGCAAAGATGAGAACAATAAGGCAAAAAAGAAAGATCATCAGTGAAACCTCACTCCTCTGCAAAACAACAATATGGGTTCAAAAATCACTTTCACCTCTCTCCCTAATCCTTGGAAAAAGATCTTAGTTTTCAAAGACTTTTAGAACACCATCAGAGTGTAGAATAGAATGGAATTCTTTATTGGCCAAATATGATTGGACACACAAGGAATTTGCCTTGTTGCAAATGCTTTCAGTGTACATAAAAGAAAAGATACATTTGTCAAGAGTCAAGAATCATCAGGTACCACACTTAATAAGAGTCATATAGATCTCTGAAGGGATACTATTCAAGAGGGCTAGGACTGTGACAGGGAAGATGTCAGCTTCGGAAGCCATATTTATTCGATGCTTTGAAGCTGCCACATTTAGAGCCTGTGAAATTGGGAGGGGGGATTTCATAGAGAGGTAGAAGTTTGACTCAACATTCTTCCACAGAAAGTCAAGTCCAAGTCACCTTGGCAAGGAGTGGTTGGAGAAGGTCTCCAGTTGGGACATTGTTTAATTGGTTCATGTGATGGCAGGTGCAGGGGAAGGATTTTTGATTTTCTTTTGGGAAGGGAAAATCCAGAACTCTCAGATTTGGGTTTTCCCAGATGTGCCAAAATGACAACTCTCATAAATGGAACTTTGAGAAAATGCCTGTCTTGGAATTTATTGGTTTGGAGTTTGTTAGTTGGAATGGTGAAAGAATATCTGTTTCAGATCTAGATCATGATAGATGGTTTTGTTTATCTGGAGAGATCTGGATTCTGCCCGCTTTTAGGGTATACTCAGTGTATAAAGAATATATTTTTAAAAAAATCAGAATTGCATTACAATCATATCTTTCAGCTTTTAAACAGCCAGCTGCTTTTCAAAGTCAGTTTTGGTTTTATAGTTTGATCTCCAAAAACTTCAGGACTTTCAAGATATTCAAAATTACTGTCATAGCTTTATCCTTCTTTTGGAATAAAAAAAACATGACAAGAAAGAGCAACTGATGATTGGAATCAGTAAAACCTACTGATAAATATACAAAATAATTAGCCTCAAGAGGAAAGTTTTCTTCTGTTTCAGTAATGAATTTATTTAAATTATTCCTAAATATTTTAAATATATGAAGGAATATATTCCTTCATATTTTTGTGAGGTGAAGTATAAAGTTAGAATAAACTTAATTACAATAAACCATCCTGAATAATGTCAGTAATAGTATAGAACTATAGTTAAAAACATTTTTAAATGGAATGATGGGGAAAAGTGGAATGAGGTGCATATTTTGATTGGCAATAAGTTCTTAGCAGATTTCTATATATGGAAATATAAAAATCAGCATTGAGGGTATAGCCCTCTCATATCAAAGTACTAATGTACAATATTAAAAGCAATCTTCTATCAGATGAATAATAGATATATATTAGTAACTGTGAAAAGACAAGCTACCTGAAAGTTGCTCAGCTTTTCAGAGTTTTAAATGATTAAAGGCTTGAGTACTTTTAATGTATGTGCAATTTAAAGAAATGAAAGTACAGATTCCTGGACTTCCAAACTTCACTGAAATCAATGAAGAGATTTTTGAAATATGTTTTCTTAAAATTTGGCTTTCAATATAAAATAGGATTAGATGTAGAAAGAACATCCATGGGTTATATTTCAGACATACATTTTCAAGGGTTAAAAGCAATTATGAAAGGAAAATGCAGAAAAACCTGGTAATAGGAAGCTATACCAGAAGAACTGTCTTTTTTCATAATATAAATAAATTGATACAGTTAATTTAAATTAAGAGCACCAGTATTTAATACTTAGAATAAGATTGGTAAAGAATGAAGTCAGTTGAGCTATGGGATAAATATGAGAAATAAGGATTTGTCTCCAATTGAACATGAGATAGGTGGTCTCCAAATTTGATTGATAAATAAATAAATACATACATAAATATTTATCACTTAATATGTTATTTTTCCATTAAGTGACCAATGGTAGCCTTATTTCAAGGAATATATGCCAGTCACTGTTTATATTACAACATCCTCTCTTACATTCATATCCTGATACCATATTTCCACCATTCATTCAATGGTACAAGAGCTTTAAAGAGTCTCTGAACCACACACATATGCTCCCATTCTTCTGAATTCTAAATGATTTACTTAGTTTAATATCATATTAATATTTATTGCTGCAGTGGACATTTTATTAGGCTATAGAGCTGTTTTATTATTCTAATAATTTCATGGAAAAACATGATTGGCATAAATTCTTACCTCCAAAGCAGCCAACAGAGAAAAGCAGAAACATCTGTTTCCATGGGAATAACATCTCTGACTATGAGATTAGTTGTTGTCCAGCCTCAAATGTACACGTATTTGTCCACACAAAATCCTTAATCTGTTAAAATATGAATACAAAAATATTTTAGTTGCCAGAGTCACAGTAAAGAATTAGAAAATGTGTATTAAATGTACTATTAAAAATTATAGATATTTTTATTTATTTGTGTTATTTTATCAAGCGATTATTAGGTAACAGGTGTAAGTATAAAAATGGTTATGAATGCATGAAATGAAATGGATACAAATAAAGAAAAAAAAAGAAACAATAGAACAGGGGCAGTAGGCACCTTGTGGCTTATGCAACCCCAAGACGCTCTAGGAAAGGTGTGTGTCCAATAGTTAGACCGTCTAACGCTCAAAGTTTTTGGATTTGGGGAAGAAACGCTACAGAGTCAGGTAAGAGTATTCCCAGATATTGGCCACCTTGTTGCTGACTCGTAATAATAATAATAATAATTATTATTATTGATTATTATTATTATTATTATTATTATCTATTATTAATTATTATTATTATTATTATGTATTATTAATTTCCTGTTAAGGCCCTAAATTTAGACTACAAAAAACTTTATGATTATTAGAGGGCTCTTCTCTCCAAATTAATCCTGTCCCACCAGATCCAACAAGGTGGGTATATCATGTTGTTCATTATCGAAGGAGCTACCAACTGGCAAATCCTAGGCCTAGGGCCTTTTCTGTCTTTGGCATTCAATTATAAATCAATACCTACTTCCATGTTTCTCCAACAATATGGCTCTCCCCAATAGGAAGTCCCAGCATGTTTTATAGGCATAAAATGAAATTAAGCCCTCCCCCAATTTAGACCTATTTTTAAAACATGCAAAATGGAGGAAAGGGCAGGGCTGCCATTAGGATTGCCCCACAGCAGCCACCAATGTCTCACACCAACCTCCCTACTCTTGCCAAATTTGCTACAGAACCGGGTAGGTGCTGCTTGCAGGCGCCTCAGGGGTGCGGCGCATCAGTTGGATGGTCACTTGCATCGTGTATGTCATTTTGTATCAGGAGACCTTCGTGCCTGCCGTTGCTTCAACTTCTGCCCATGCGCCCAGTGTTTGAGTGTCACATGCCGGAGATACTCGGCTTTAGGATACTCTGCTGTCATCACCTTCCCAGGCATCGTTCGATAGAGCAAAGCCCATTCTTTTAAAAAATGACACATACTATGACAAAGCCTCCCCTGCCCGAGAGTAGCCCAACCCCATGTGGGGAGGCTAATCTCCTGGGCCCGCAGTGCAGGACCCAGGCTCATGCCCGGGAGAAGCGACAGGACACACATCCCTCGCTTGGCACTGGGCAGAGCCACTAAGAGCTCACCTGAGGCTGCTGAAGAGGCTTGCAGGTGGTCGCCGTCCTGTGCAGAGGCAGAGCTCTGGCAAGGCAGCAGGCCGCCTCTCCGCCGGTCCTCCACCATACCCCAGCCGGCCACCAGAGCTTAAGGAGGGCTGGCAGAGCTGGAGAAGCAAGCTGCGGGTGCACGCCCGCCTGCCAGCAAACAGCTGGGCTGACCCGACTTGGCTTCCCGAGTCCCTCCAACCCAACCCCCAAAGGGCCACCGGGAGAGGCTGCCCAAGGCAGTGAATAGCGTCACACTCTTCCATGACAGAAATCAAGGTGAGCGCACCATGTCCTCCTCTGAGCCAAGACCCATCGAGCGAGCACCTCTGCTGACGGCCTTGTGCCGCTGCGCGTTTGAGCACTCGCCACTATGTTTGGAGCTGCCAGTGCCATTGGAATGCACGGGGGATGATAGGTTGAGGGCAGAAAGGATTAACATGATTACAGATAATTCAGAGTTGGAAGGGACTTGAAGGTCATCTATCCAACCCCCACCCAAGCAGAACCCTACTCCATTCTAAAATGGAGGTCCAATCTTTCTTGAAAGTCTCAACTATGGGCTCTTCTATTGGTTGACCTGTTCTACTGTCAGAAAGTTCTCCTTTTTCCAGTTAAATCTCTCCTTGTTCAGTTTTCCATCCATTATTCCTTGCCTGGCCTATAGGAGCTTTAGAAAATACCTGATCCCCCCCCTCTGTGGCAGGCCTCTCAAATATTGGAAGACTGCTATCATGTCTCCCCTGGTCCTCTTTTTACTAGACTAGCAAACCCAGTTCCTGCAGCTGTTTGTTGGAATGTTTTAGCTCCCGTCCCCCTAATCATCCTGTTGCTCTTCTCTATGTACTATTTCTGGAGTCTCAACATATTTTTTAAAATGTGGTGAACAAAACTGGAATGCAGTACTCTAGGTGTGGTCTTATTAAGGCTTTAGAGAGTGGTATTAGACTTCCCTTTATCTTGACTGCATCCTCTGTTTAATACAATTTAGGATTGCAATTAGCTTTTTGGGGGCACATTGCTGGTTCATATTTAGCTGGTTGTCCACTAAGACTCCAAGATCCCTCTCACAGTTACTGCCATTGAGCCTGGTCTCACCCAGTCTATATGTGCACTTTAGGTTTTTCTTGCCTAAGTGCGACTTACTTTTCTCTACACTGAATTTCATTTTATTAGATATGGCCAAAGTGTCTATCGTCAAGATCCATCTGATCTTTGGCTATTTTTGTTGCTATTCCTGCCAGCTTAGTATCATCTGCAAATTTGGTAAGTTCCCCTTCTATTGCCTCACCTAAGTCATCAATGAAGATATTGAAGAGTATGGGCCTAAGACAGAACTTTTGTGGCACCCCACTGCTCATTCCCTCCATGTAGACTTAGCCCCATTAAGAAACTACTCATTGAGTACGGTTTTGCCAGCCAGTTGCGAATCCATCTATGGTGTGCATCTGTTCAACTTTTTTCTAGGCTTACTAAAAAGTAGGTTGTGGTCTACTTTATCGACATGCCTTGCGGAAATCTAAATATATTGTGTCCACAGTATTTTGCTAGTCTTACTAATTTAGTCCACTGTGTTGAAAATGAAATAAGATTCGTTTGGCATGATCTGCTTTTAACAAACCGTGCTGATTGCTAGTTACTACTTTACTTGCTTTTAGATGTTAGCAGATCTGGTTTTATATTATCTTTTCCAGTATCTTCCTGGTATTGAAGTTAGGCTGATTGTCTATAGTTTTTCTGATCTGGTTTTTTTCCTTTTTTGAAGATGGGAACCACCACATCAGCTCTTTTCCAGTCCTCTGTAGTTCCCCGGTGCTCTAGATTTTGAAAGATATGTGAAGTGGTTCTCAGACAACTCTGCCAGCCCTTTAAAACTCTGGATGTAATCCATCATTTTGTTTTCATCAAGATCAGACAGATATTCTTTTACTATTTTTTTGCTTATTTTAACTTTTATTTCTGGTTCTGTCTTTCACAGTTATGTTTGTGTGGTTGAGCGATAGTTCTTTTGGTGAAGACAGATGCAAAGAATGAGTTAAGCAGTTCTGCTTTCTCTCTTTGCCTGTTTACTCCCTTGTCATATTCCTCTCTTAGTGGACCAACTGCTTCCTTGATTTTTCTCTTATTTAATGTTGTGAAACTTTTTTATTATCTTTGACTTTGTTGCAAGTCTTTTGTTCATTCTGAGCCTTTGCTATCCTGACTTCGTCTTTGCAATTCTGGCTATCTGTGATATTACCTAGTGGTATGTCCTTCTTTCATTTTTTGTACTTGTCCTTTTTTCTTTCAATTGCCAGAGAGATCTTTGTGTAGCCATGCTGGTTTCTTCTTGGATTGTCTTGTTTTTCTTTTCTCAGTGGTATTGTGCTTGTTTGGCTTCTATGATATACTTTTCAGAGTTTCCCAAAATGTTTGAGTTGTTTTCCCCTTTTAGGATTTTCATCCATGGAATCTTCCCAAGTTCTCTCTGAGTTTATTGAAATCAGCTCCTTTAAAAATCCAAGACTCTGGTGTCATTATGTTCTGTTGCTTGTGTTATGTTACGTTGAATTCTAGTTATGACATGGTCACTTCACCCAGATTCCTGCAGTTTCAACTCCCTTTATTACTTCTTCTCTGTTTGTAAGGAATTAAGTCCAGTATGGTGTCCTCTAGTTTCACCCTGCACCTTTTGGACAACAAAGTTGTTAGCTAGGTTGGTTAGCAACTTATTTGATTTTTCACTTGGTGCAGAATTAGTTTCCAATTAGATATCAAGATAATTAAGTTCTCCCATTACTATTGTGTGTTTCTTGCATATTTTGTAGTTGGCTGCAAAAAGGACATCTATTTTTCCTGCTTGATTGGTGGCTATAACATGGCTATTGGCCATGTCATTCTTTTTTTTTATTGGACCCATATGCATTTAGGGGGTTTCATCTTTGGTTTCATGCATTTCTGTAGCAATGTAGTGGTCCTTTACATTACAATGCAACTTCACCTCCTCTTTATGTCTTGGTTTTTTGTTAGTTGCATCCTTCTTCTAGTATATTCCAGTCATGGTGTTTCATCCCACCAAGTTTCTTTATTCCAACTATATCATATTACTTCATGTATTTGGAGTATCGAGTTCCACCTGCTTGTTTCCAGATTTTGTGCATTTGTATATAGACACTTGAGATCTTTTATGTCTGACACTGTGTTTACTGTCTATACAAACTGTTTTGTTGCCTGCCTGTCCCTACTTTCTTCCACTGTTTTGATTAGTGCACATAGTATGGCACTCAGCTGTTAAATGCTTGGTTTTGGTTGCATCAAGGTTGATAATCTTATCTGCACAAACATCTATTTTCGTGCACTGTATCCTTATGCCCAGGATGGCATAAGCAGTCTGCTACCTCCGCCAGACCTGCCAGTCAGGGAAACAGCACTGCCATTACCTTGCTCCCTGTCCATGGATAGCTGCGCTAACTGCCTCGTTGCTCTCCCGGTGGCCCCTTCGGGTCAGGCTGGAGGGACTCGGAAGCCAAGCTTGAGTCAGCCCGGCTCGCTAGGTAGGCAGGTGTGCACCTGCAGCTCATGTTCTATCTCTGCTCAAGCAGAGGATGAATGGAGGTCCAGTGGGAGGCGCCATCTGCATTTGCCAGACGCTCTGCTGCCAGGCAGGAGCTTACAACTGTCAGCTGCGCAGGTGTCCCAGCGAGGCTCTTTGAGCTCTCCTTGGGCCAGGCAGGGACAGCGACTGGCCGCTTCTCATGGGTGGGCCAGTCCTATGCTGTGGCCCTGGAGAATTCACCTCCTCATGTGGGGTTGACGCTTCTTGGTGGGGAGCTTTTGTTGTATAAGGACGTTGTTTTAAACAAGAATGAGCTTTTGCCTTCGAAGATGCCCAGGAAAGTGACGGACAGGAGCACCTAAAGCAGAGTGTCTCTGGCAGGGCTCCAGTTGCAGGGAGGAGCCCTAACTGGCCCGCCATGGCTACACAAATGCTGCAGCGATGCTCTAACCCCGCGCTGCATGGCAGAAGGAAAGCAACTGGCAGTTTCTCCCAATACGAAGTGCCCCACCAATGCCAATGCCAAACATCCAAGCCGATGACACCCACCGAGGATGCAAGGAGGGAATTAAGTTACCCCGCAAAAGACAGCCGTAGCTATTTTTTGGGGGGCTAAAAAAAAAAAAAAGACCTGGCCTTTTTATATGAGAAACATGGTACCTACTACCAACCTACCAATCAATCTATCTTTGTTGAATTTTAAAATCAAACTCAATTTTAAATTGAAACAACATACATGCAAATTGTGCTGCTTGTGACTTAACACTGAATGCTGGATCTTCAGAGAAGTTATGGAAAACTGAAGACAGCCCTGCAAAAGCAAAGCCAACAACTGTACCAAATCCCACTTTAGTAAGAACAATTTGCAAGAGATGCAAAATGCAAGTGTAAGAAAGGACACAGGATTATCTATCAGTGCCTGCAATCCAAAAAACAGACAAACAGAAAAACTTGGATTTAGAGAAGAAATGGACTGGTGCAGAACAGCACGGGACACAGGCTAACAGTTTTCTATACATTTATTTTCAACATGTACTATGAATAACATGAACATGAGGACCTTACTAGGTGGAAAATATAAATATCAAAATAAACTGTATAACTGGTAAACAGGATACAAAAAATACAATCCATAAAGCAACTTTATTTTTGTTAATGAAGACTGGGGGACATTATTAAATATATGAGGAAAATTCAGAAAATTAAAAAAAGCAGCCATGCCAACAAGATACAACTTGAAGAACATAAATAAAATTCATCTGACATTTTACTCATTGCTTGTTTACTATAAGAAATGCTAATTATCTTCTCTAACTTTGTCGGAGAATGATCTAAAACAAAGGACCATTAAAAACAACAGACACGGTCTGAAGAACCATGATAATATCAGTTAAAAATTAATCAGTATGATTCAATCATTAAATGAATAGAAGATACAATTAAGCTACAACAATAGAAAGTAGAATGATCTGAAACTGCACTTTCTTATACTTTGAACTGAGATGAAGAAAAAAGCAAAATGGGTTAATCAAGTTGAAATTGAGTAATTTTATAAGGAAATGGAACTAAAACCAACAATATTCACTTAAAACAAGAGGATCATTTAGAGGTTTATAAACATGATGACAATTGGGTGCAGTAATGCTTTACTAAAAAAAGAAAAAAGAATTCAAGAACAAACAAATAAATCATTTGGATCTGGGCAACACTGAAACTGAATAAATAGCGATACCTAAATAAAACTATGAATCAGGACTGGATCTTAATGAGAAATAAAATAAACCATGGCCAAAGTAACAGTTTATTTACATTGTTTTTACTGTACTTGATAATAAGTGTCTATTTACAAAAATAGATAAAGCTATGTGCACATAATACTATGTGCAAACAAACACATCATAGCTGCCACTTGTCATCTTAAAGTGTTTGGAAAGAGGCCCCTGTCGAGACCATCTTGGAGAAACTCTAAAACTTGTGCAATTGATGGCAAAAATGGGTCCACCCTGGATTTGGTGCACCGTTTGAAGAAGATAATCCATCTGGCATTATACGGCTTGTATGCCGAGCCACTTGAATGGTATTAATCACCCTGGACGAAAAATTCTCCTTTCTTAGATGTTGCCACTCAACCTCCAAATGACTAGGTGGAGCCATTGAGGGTCCAGGTGCTGGATCAGTCCTTGGGTGAGCTGAATTTTGTCTGATGGAATTTTCCACGGTTCTTCTGAGGACAGGCCCCTGAGATCCGCAAACCATGGCCTCCTGGGCCAGTAGTATGTAACCAAGATCAGGTCCGCTTTCTCATCCAATAGTTTTTGTACCACTTTGGGTATCAATGGGAGAGGGGGGAAGGCATATAGGAGACCCTGGGGCCACCGGCACTGGAGGGCGTTGATGTTCTCCACCCCCTGGCATGGGTACCTTGAAAAAAATCTCAGGAGCTGCGAGTTTAGAGGAGAAGCGAACAGATCGATAACTGGCAGACCAAATCTCTGGACTGCCTCCTGCAACAGGTCCGGATGCAGACGGCACTCTGATTGGTCAATTGTGGCCCTGTTTAGCCAGTCTGCCTGTGTGTTTCTCAGGTAGGAAATATGCTCCACTCTGATAGAGGCTAAGTTCTTTTCCACCCAAAGGCATAGTCTCTCTGCTTCCCACATGTTTTGAGTGGGTCCCCCCTTGTCTGTTGATATGTGTTTTTGTTGTGACGTCTGTCAGTATCAGTATATGTCTCCTTTGAATATGTGGGAGGAAACTGCGAAGGGCCAGGTGGACTGCCCTGAGATCCAACCAATTACGCTGTTTGATTGCTCTGCAGTTGACCAATGCCTTTGAGTCGAGAACGACTGGAAATGAACTCCCCATCTGAACAGGCTGGCATCCGTGGTTATGGTGAGTCTTTGGGGCTCTTTCGGTGGGCAACCCTTGTTGATGGCTGGAGCCATCCACCAGTGTAGAGATAGCAGGACTTTTGTAGGAACTAACACTCTGGACCTGGAATTGCTTAGTCCCGATCTTTGGAACGGAAGCAGATACCATTGGAGCGATCTAGTATGGAATCGAGCCCAAGGAACAATAGAAATACAGGAGATCATTTTTCCCAGTAGTTTAGACAAATCGGTTAAAGGAACCTTTTTGATGGTTCTGATAGACTGAGCTAAGGATTTAATGCTCTCCTGTCTCTCAGGGGATAGAAACACTCTTCCTTCGGGCAGACTTCAGGTTTGAGTTTCTTCGCCGACAGACCAAAACCACAATCATGCACATTTCGATCCATGCTCGCCACTGG
>BHFT01043877.1:0-26176 GCA_004320025.1 Laticauda laticaudata | reverse complement strand
CCCTGTGCAGCCAAGTATCTTGCTCGGAAAGCAAAGCCGGTAAAACTTGGGGGGCCCAATGGTCCAACTACTTAACATCTGGCGAAGTCATGTGTGGCAAAAAGTAAAAAAGGTCTTGTTTAACTGTATTTATGACTACGCTTCCGTAGCAGTAGACGCCATAAGGATAACCTCTAACCAGTTCGAAGTAAGCTTCAATGATTATAAAATAGGTGTTCCTTTCAGTATGGCCCAGCAAAGTCAGTCAATAATGGCAGTCTCGACATGGGGTCTCTGGGAGTTTCCCGTTCCATGACTGGGATGCCGAGTGGGGGGGGGTAGGACCCTGATTATTTTGGCAGATCATGGCGAGTTAGCCAGCAACCATGCGATTCCAATGTGTCTTATGTCCCAGCCCTGGCAGCCAGACATAACTCCTTGGCCAGGGCGCTTTTCGAATTATGGACTATGACCCAAGGATGGCACCTCGATGCAACATGCACAGACCACTGTTCTTCCGTGGTCAACATGTTTTGGGGATTATGGCACCGCTGGATCCCCCGCCACAGTATTACAAGCTCTTTTTACAAGTGAGACACGTCAACTCTGTCGGGTGTGTGGAAAGGTTTAAAAGTCTCACCGTCTATCTCATGACCGAGCTGCAACCTGGCATTAACGTACATATAGGCAGGATAATCGGAGCTGTCAAGTGGGGATACTTGGGTCGCGGTAAGGCTTTAGCATGGTCTGCCTAAATGTGTGAGTTGGCAGATTTGCCATGACTCTGATTTGGAAGAGTGGAGACGGTGGAGAAGCTTGGGATCGCGGCGTTCTAAATCGGGCAGTGAGGGAATTGGACCTCAAGGCAATCGGTAGGGTGATGATTTCTTTCCCTTGGAAGCCCATGATGGAATGAGTGTGTAATTCGAATGAGTGCAGGCGAGGGAATTCTGACCACCTTGTCATCTCTTGGGCGACAGGACTAGTGTCGGGTGTTGGTTTGTTTCTCGCTAGGGATCCTAGCAGGAGCGATCCTTGTGGTCAGTGGATGCAATGAAAGATGTAGCGCTACCAGGTAATAGGTATATCGTGGAATTTTTCTTTGACGACCTGCATGAATTGCGAGGGCTTCTCGGTCGACGCTAGGTTGGCTGTAGTTACCTTTGCAGATTATATAGACGTAGGGTGTGTGGGGAGTAGAATGGTGCATTGGTGTCTCTCTGCCCATCTGGTAGCTTGGTGAGGCGCCAGAATGCAGTCCGATTTCCAAAAAGGGCGATGGCATTCACAGGGTGGAGTGACCGTCAATGCAAAGTAGTTGCTGTATGAATCAAAACCGGGTTGTTAGAAGTATAATAAGTCGCTGTAGTAAGTTCTGGAATGCTGGCTTGTTCCCAGTGGCCCCAATTGTCCCAGGACAGTTATTTATCTAACAGTCGATGTAAAGGTTCTGCTACCAGTTGCTTTTTTGGGCAGGAAGATGTTTACAAATTAATGAGACCTATAAAGAAATGCTTGTAATGTCACTGTTTGTTCTTAGGTCTGGTGTGCGTCTTTGATTGGCCTTTATCTTCTTTTTCAGTGGGGTGTATCCCTTGCCTCATCTATAGTAGCCTAAAAATTCGACCTGTATGGTGGCGGCTAGCTTTACAATTTTTTCTTTTAAGAGCTTTAAGGCCCGTGCTCTCTCTGAGCGAACTACTTTCACAGAAACTTCTTTAGGTCTATTTTCTGAATGTGTGATGCAGTTTTTTAGCGATAATACATACTCATACTAAAATAGGAGAACGGACTCCTTTTGACTATATGGAGAACGGCTTGACGTCCATGAAGGCATTGAGAAATTAACACCCCGGTGGCCAATGCATATGAACCAAATTTGAAGTTGGTGCACTTGACGGGCCCTCTGTGCGTACGTATTAGTGTCTGTGCCTCTGCAGTCTATGAGGATCAAAGACTGGTAGGCTGTATTGATACCGCTTTTGTGAGATCAAGGTGTTTCGCAGAAAAAATTTTCCTCCCACTAGATGGAGTGCCCAGATATGTGTTGCTAAGCTTACCGGCTACTGGGTAACACGCGTATTGTTGGAAGTGCGGATGAATTTAGGTTACCTTATAGATCTCCAACAGATGACGACAAACTGACCATACTGGTGTTAGACAGGAGGGACACGGAATGGGTTGGATGGTCCCGATGCGCCTGGCGGGAGTGGGCGTGCAGATGGATACGAGTGGGCGTCATAAGGCCCTTTGTGCGATGCAAGGTGTTGCTTAAGCTTGCATACATCTGAATAATATTTGGTCTATAAGGGCGACGAAGTGGTATGGACGCGGTCTGGCTTTAGCCTGATGTGGATGCTACCTTGAGTCAGGGACTGATAATGAGTTGCGGGCCCCATTGATGACGATTGCGTCTAGCGGTGCACTGTCAGAGGATATGCATGCCCAGACTCTCTCCAGGGACGGCAGCGCGGTAAATTCCGCAGGTTGGAGGAGCAGGGACAGACGGGGAGTGGGCGTGTTGGATCCCGGGTACACTCCAGAAGATTCAACCAGAGGAACATGAACCATTCTGATGAATCACAACAGGCTACAGCGAAGGTAGCATGATTGCACAGAGGGCACAGCACTCAGCGTGGTATTTTAAGAGTTTCGTACATCAGGAAATGTCAGGAGGACCCTCACGGATTCGGATCCTGGTGTAGTCTTTTAATATCTAATTTTGCTGGTCCATTCTCTTTGCTTGATTGTCTGGTATCAGATTTCTAGATAGTGTGGTACAAGAAGAGGCTTACCTTTGTGACAAGGTAATGATCCCGAGAGGTCTACTTTCCAATCTGCACAGGGCTTTCCTTCTGATTTTCACATTTATCTGGACCTTTATTTGGCGTGGTGCCTAGCTCCTGGAATTTCTGATGGTTATTTGTTTGGTATGGGGTTCTTCTTCTGTCGTTCGTTTCACCGGTTATCATAGCTTCCTCTCAGGCTCCACTGCTTGAAACTTCCGGCTATGTGCTGCTGCTGTGTCGTTGTCATGAGGGAGTGTGAATGGGGTGCTGCCGTAGCCGGCGAGCAATTAATATGACTATAGCTCTTTTTTGTTCCGCAGACGTCTTTACAAATTGGTGCCCCTGGGTTTTCACAAAACCTGCAAAATAGCATCAAAGAAAACCTGCATTGCTAGAACATCTGGAATGACATTTCCTCCGCATTTCCAGCACACGTGAGATATCTGGCCCCTGGGCTCTTCCGTTTTCCCGCCAGTTTTCTTGTCCAATGAAGACGCTAATTGTATGCTCTTCAATGGTTTCATCTTTGGAGAGGGAGTGGTGCGAAGAGGCGGAGTAGTCCGCTGGTGGAGTCCTGAATCTTCATGAAGTGGGGCATGGGGTCGCTGGGGCTGGTGTCTGCTTCCTTCCACCCTCTTATTCTCTGGAGTTGATTCGGCGTGAATATGGAATGAGAGCATCTGAGGGCACATAGTGGACTAGCGACTTTCTTGGCTGCTTTCCAGTGGCAGTGGCTTCTTGCAATGGCCCGAGCCACTGTGATATAATCGCGGTCGTGTTAGTAAGCTGCTTGCACTGTTGGAGGTATAGCTTCATTCAAGTCCCATAGGGGGACCAGTCGGCGAGTCTTCTTAGGCGGTGTGTGTCCAGGTAGTCGTTTTGGAAACGTCGGCAGGCTTCCTGCTCGAGTGTCTAGGGTTGATGCTACCGAAATCCCTCAATGCTGGCTGGTCTTGCCCATTGTTCGGGCGTTTTTGAAAAATGTGTCTTCTTGTTGATCAAGGTGCGAGACCCACAGGACATGCGTCAATGGGCTCGTTAGCATATTCTGTTCTAGTTCGGCATGCCATCTGTGGTGGCTTAATCGGATCTCATGCGGGGGGATTTTAGCAGCACCATTGGCTAGTATGCATATTTGAAATACGGACTGCGCCACAAGGTGCAGTGAGGAAGTACAGCTCTCTTCCTGCCTGTGTCAGTGTAATCCTCCGTGTAACGCTCGTTGCATTTCTAAGAGAACATCAGTAAAGCAGTCAATGTAGTGAATTCCCAGATACTTCATTCGGCTGGGGAAGTTTGAACAGTGAGTGCGGCGGCGTGATTGTTACCAGCCATCTCGGTCACTCCGTTCTGGTTGGCTGCCTGCATAAATCAGTCTCGCTCTTCTTACGAGACGAATCCCAGCCTTGTATGCCAGGGTGTTTCCTATTGAATGGAATTAGTGCTGAGCGATGAGAGCTCGGGGTGTTCCAACAAAACAGCGTGGCTATGAATTAACAGGCTATTAAAGTGACTTGTAATGGAGTTCTTGATACACACAACACTACCTGGTCAAATAATACTTCAAGCGTTCAACCCATAACAAATACAAGAAGCAAACGAATAAATACCAAAAGCTCAAGGAAATCGCACCAACTTGATTGCGCAGGAAAATAACGACTTCCAGCAACAGAGTGGTCAATGTTCTGAATACGTCAGCACACTGACTCTCAATGGTTCTATCTAGCCAAATCCCGAAAAAGCCTTAACCTAAAGACTTGAAATGTACGTACCTTGACCTCACCCGCATTTCCTTAGAGGAGTAATCTGGGAGGTGTGCATAAGTGCCACCAACGTGCATCGTCCCTGTCCTAAATATGTTTCTTTTTATTTTCTTTGTATGTTATTCCGATGTATTGATGTAACTATGTTTTTACTTATACCTGTTATCTTGTAAGCAATTGACAAACCAAATAAAATAAATAAATAAATAAATAAAACATCCTCCAGTAATATAGAGAATCTACATCTATATACAGTATCTGTAAATGTACATCTACATCTACTATCTGGTTTGGCACAGCAGCCAAACAGGGAAGATACAGATTTCAACAGACAGGACTGCAGAAAAAATAATTGCAACCAGCCTTCCTTCCACAGAAGATCTGTATACAGCCAGAAAGAGAAAATATCTGCAGACCCCTCACATTCTGGACATAAACTGTTTCATCTTCTCACCTCAGGACAGAGCATTCCAAGCAAAACAACTGGACACAAAGAAATATTTCCCTCATGCCATCACTCTGTCCCCCAATTCCACAACATTGTCTTATGCCTAAGGATATCTAACCATGTAAGAGGGCTATATTGCTATTATCCTTCTTATCTTCTCATTTTTCTCATCTTTCTCATCTTTCCTACTACTTTCTCCTATTGGTATCTTATGATTTATCACTTGTTTGTAACTTATGATTTATGATTGTATTTTATGATTTATATCTATCACTTACCACTTTGTTACTTATACGTACTCAGAGCTTGTTCACTGGAGATAAATTCCTTGTGTATCCAATCACTTGGCCAATAAAGAATATTCCTGTATTGCTATACCTATTTAGAATAGAATTCTTTAGAATTCTTTATTGGCCAAGTGTAATTGGACACACAAGGAATTTGATGCAAATGCTCTCAGTGTACATAGAAGAAAAGATACTTTCATCAAGAGTTAAGAATCATAAGGTTAGACACTTAATTATAGTCATAGGGTAAAATAGTAGGGAAGAAACAATCTTTAGACCGAAACTGTCAGTGCAAGCCAAATTCATTTTCCCATGCAATGCTAATTTTACATAGACTGATGCTGAAACAACTATAGGAAAAGCACCAAGTTCAGAGAACAGCAAGAACCCAGAATCTTACAGACTTATCCAAATACTGTTGTGCAGAATAATAGTTATGAGGACAAATTTTGTATCCCTTTAACAGTGATTGATGTTTTGAAGACACTAATGAGACATTAGAAGGGAAATGCCCTTTGGCAAGGTTGTCACTAATGAGTTATAGATCTAGTTATCCAATCATCTCAATAAAGCAGAAATAAGGATAGATATTGAGCTTTTCAGTGATAGCTTAGCGATGCAAGAAGACACTAACATTCAGTCATGGGGAAACAGCTTTAAGAGTTTCCCCTTTCTCCTCTTGTTTCCTGCAGAATAAAAGCTGGCTTCCTTCTTTTTCCTTTCTCCAATAAAAATTGAAAGAACCAACCTCCAGTAACTTACTAATTAATTAACTAAAATAAATAAATAACTTTTATGAAATGTAATTTATTTTTAAAAAAATCTTATTTGTCAGTTGGGACCATAAGCATATTTAAATGACTAACTCAATACACGTGCTTTGCCACTAAACTATGTGATCGAGCTTAGTTTTTGGAGAGGAAAATAAGAAAAAAAAATTGTGGCTATGCCTACCAACATACATCAGTATTCATCTGGCTAGCATTCTGTCAGTATGTGAGAGAGTTGAGGGCTGTTTGGAAACTGAAACATGGAAACTGAAACAGTATTTCTGGTGTGAGCAAGAAGGAGACAGCAAGGAGTCTGGGCATGGCTAAGTTCAATTGGTTTATATTAAAGCTGGTTGCTGCTATGAAATTAAAGCTGAAACTCCTCTCCTCTGCTTGTGTTTTGCATTTGGAATAGATTTGTATTCAGGTGGGGAGGGGGAAATAATATAGGAAATACTAACACTCATTTCAAGAAATCCTTTCTTAGTGAACACCTAAAAGCCAAGAGGAACATATGTGTCAAATTTCAAATTTGTAGGCTTTATGGTTCTGGATATTTTGTGATGATGCATGACTGGTATTTAATATGTATAGAAGATTGGTCCTGCCAGAGAAGGAACTCCAATAAATGAACTTGTTTGAAATAAACTTGGATGTTGTTGTATTTATGGAAATATAAATAACAAAAAAAAACCCTCTACAGCAAGCAGGTGAAATTGGTAGAATGATGTAGGAAAATGGATAGAGAAAATTTAAAATATGCCAATAGAAAGGTAGTGGGTTGCAACAACGAACTAATCAACTCATCCCATACTCTATAAGTCAATTAACCATGTAGTGTCAGTATGTTATATTGTACATACCTTGAAAGTACTGCCATTTGCTGGTAGTTTAAGATGGACTCCATATGTGAGACAGAAGCTCTGCTGAAACAGAAACAAGACTCAAAATATTTCTGAAAAGCACAACCCCCAAATTTACACAATATTTGAAATCTTTTGAGGATTTTCTTTCTGTGCCATCTGTGAAGTCACAGTTGAAGTGACTTATAGCTTTGTGCCTCCTATTCATCTTTGGAGGGGAAAAAAAAGCAGGCTCAGTCAATTGGGAAGACTTTATAATAGATACATGGCATTTATAAAATCTTATTCTGGAAATATTCCCTCAACACTGTTCAATTATTACAAAGTCTGCTATTACTGTTAACCTTTTCACCATTCCTTATCACACATCCCCTCCCACTTGTGACTGTATGACTGTAACTTTGTCACTTGTATCCTTACTTTATCACTTGTATCCTTACTTATTGACTGTTTCCTAGTATGATTTGATTGCTTATTGTACCCTATAACTATCATTAAGTGTCATACCTTATGATTCTCAACTCTTGATGAATGTATCTTTTCTTTTATGTATACTGAGAGGATTTACACCAAGACAAATTACTTGTGTGTCCAATCACACTTGGCCAATAAAGAATTCTATTCTATTCTAATGCCAAAGTCTTCAAGGTTTCTGTCCACCATCACTCAAGGGTGAGTCATGTAGTAGTGGCTCTCTAAGCCCAGCCTACCTTACATGGTTCTTATGGAGAAGAACTGATATAGGAAAATGCTATGAGCAGAAAACTGCTAGGTAACATCATCAGTGCTTGTCACTGGTCATTGACTAGCACTGATGATGTTACCTAGCTTGGGGAAGGAAACGTCTGCAAGAAAACAACCAAGTTCAGAAAGCACCAAGGACCCCTCATTTCAACACTGAGTGACACATATTCTTCTTCATTGAAACTGCTACAAGCTCTAGGAAGAAAGGTGGGATATAGTTATAACAAACAAGCATATTCAAAAGCAAGGCATCAAGTGAGGAGGTTTCCATAAAATTTCTTCCAACATCAATCTAAAGTATTGTTTAAGAATTTAAACATATATTGTCAGATATCTCTCTTCTCCCAGAATAAAAAGAAATTATCCTAACCACCAAGCTTTCTAAACATATGTTCAGTGGTGGGATTCAGCCAGTTGTTAAATTACCCACCCCCTGCTATCAAAGTGTGTCCTAGGTGCTGCACTGTGTTGCAATAGAGAAAAGGGCAATGGAGCGGCCCACGCAAGGGAAAGAGAAGGCTGCTTTCCCTCTTTCTTCTCTCTGCTCCTCTCCTTCCCTTGTGCCAGTTGCTCCATTTCCTGTTTCTCCATTGTAGTGCAACACGGTGCCCAGGATCCACTTTGATAGTCGGGGGTCATAATTTAACAACCAGTTCACCCAGGGTCAGGTTCAGAGGTGGTATTTAGCAGGTTCTGACCAGTTCTGGAGAACTGGAAGCAGAAATTTTCAGTAGTTCGGAGAACCAGCAAATACCACTTCTGACTGGAGATGTTACAGTATCCTTCCCCTGCCAAACCCACCAAGCCACACCCACAGAACCGGTAGTAAAAAAATTTGAATCCCACCACTGGTCAGGTTGGCTGTCATGGGACAGTTGTCCCACATGTGAGGCAGAGCTGGAGATGGGTATGGGCCACGCCTCCCATGACAGCCAACCTGACCCTGGGCTAACCTGTTGTTAATTTTTTTTGAATCCCACTACTGCATGTGTCCCTTGGACTTGAATTTGAAACATGCTGGGTGAACAGAAGAATTTTAATTTGTGAAGAGGGTTGGATCTTGGTTTGCTTCTTCTGCCTGTGAGACAACAACAACAAAAAATTCTTGGTTCTTGGGCAGAGTGTGTTGTTCTCAGTCAGTTTGGCAAGAGAAGATTTGCTTTGGATTTTTCTCTCAAAGGAGAGGTAAACATTAGAAAAAATCTCATCAGTGGTGGAGATATTGCCAGGATCTGCAGCCTCCCTGCCTTCTCCTGCTTAGTCGAATCACAAGGAAAGACATTGTCAGCCCTGGTTTGAACAGCTGAATTTAATTTTCCATTGTTTTATGATTCCTGGATATATTCCATTTTGTAGCTAGAAGCTTTGCTTGCCTTTGGATTGAATACAACAGAAACAATAATGAAAGTATTAAATGTAATATTTATTCAAAATATTTTTCAAGAGACTTATTCCCAGGAGTGTTCTGAGCGGCAACCTAACTGGAAAAAAGAACTGCGATTTATTTCATATCTTAGGAATAAATATACACGGAGGGTAATATTATTGATATGTAGCTAATGTTTTGACAGTGTGTGAATGGGTGTGTGTAAATCTGGCAGTACACACGGTTAGAAAAGGCTATGATTCTGACTACATTTTGCTTGTGGGTTTCTAATGACATTTGGCCAGCTATTGTAGGAGAAGAATTTGGGGGCAGAAGGACTTTTGATTTGATCCGGTATGTTTCCTCTTAATGTTCTTAAGAAAAATATTCTTAAATCAAAGCTTAGCTGCAGTACGTTAGTGATTCCTTATGATGTCTTAATGCCTTGCTGCTACTCTTAAAAATGTCTTCTGAAACTCTTAATTCAAAAGCACAGTACAATACCTCGGTACTCACTGTTAATTGGTTCTAGGAGACATGATGAGTACCAAACAATTTTTTCCCATAAGGAATGATGCAGTGAGTCATAAGGCAGCTGACACTGATAAGTTCTAGCTTGTGCTTGATTACCAAACAAATGATGAGTATTGGGACAAAATTTTTGTTTCAAAATCGTTAAGTACCAAATTTGACAACTTTCAAAGCAGTTGAGTTCCTGGGTACCTGTATACTTGATTTTTATGCTTTCTGTGACTACTCCTTTTCATAATATTCAGTTTTTTGTGGTATCAGAAGCAACTGGTGGAAATTTGAAATGGGCAAGCTGCAAAACACATACAAGTCTCTCTGAATTGGAAAGCTAAGCATTTCTTTGCCATGTCACAGAGGCTACAGTTTAGAAATAATCTCAAATTGTGTTTTCTTTATCCATCACAATGCTGTATAACCTTGAAGGGGCTTTGGACTGATTAGAATGTTCCTGCTTCATGATTTTTCCTACGTGAATAGAAATAGATTGGAAACTCATAAGAAGTGCATGTTTTATATTCTAAGCAGATAATCTGTTAAGGCAGCAGGGGGTTCCATACAGAAAATCTCTTTCCATTAGTTCTTCTTTTTCTCCTTTTTTTCTTTTTTTATTGAATACCACTCCGTGAAGATTGGCTCGAATGAAAAATAAATCAACAGATATAAAAGTGCAACTGCGGATATGTTAACTAATTCTAGTACCCAAGTAGCATCAATTGTGAGTAGCAATGAAAGAGGCATAAGCCACTCTCCCTGCCACTGTAGACCACATTAAATGTTTTCAAGAAAGCAGTTCTTGTTTTTAAAGCCATTGCAGGCATCAGAAATTAGATTAGACTTGTGGCTCTAGAGAAGAGATTATTTACATTTTGCCTTTCATTAGCTATTGTGAGGCACCTTCTCTGACATTGCTATTAGCTTTAATTGTGGGAGGGGGAGGCAGAATAGATGGAAGGGAGAAGACCAGCCTTAAGGGGAAAGAATTAATAGAAAAAAAATGTTTAGCACACCTGTCTGCAGGTAAAGAAAGAAAGGGGTGTGGTGCTCCATTCACAGCACTATTACACGTGGCACAGCAATTAGCATTAGTAGTATGCAGATTAGTTAAAATCCCAATAGACAAGAATATTTGTAGCTCAGAGTTGAACTATGGAGTCCTTGGTGCTCTTTGAGCTTGGTTATTTTCTTGCAGAAGTTTTATTAACAAACTAGGTAACATCATCAGTGCTAGTAGGGGTTTGCTTTCATTTTATATATCAATGGCTTGTCCTGTCAGTGTTGGTGGGTGTGGTCTTGACAGCTCCTTGATTAAGCTGTTGTTTACTGCTTTGGTAGTTCTTTGATTGTGGTATTGTTGACAAACTGTTTAGGCTTGTTTGTCTGCTTTGGGGTTCTTTGTGATATTGTTTACTTCTTGATTGTTGGTCTAGTGTTAATCTTTCATGAAACATCTGCAAGAAAACAGTCAAGTTCAGAAAGCTTTAAGGACCCCACAGTCAAGGTCCAATTCAGATGTGAGATTCCAAGACGGTGTGGTTTGATTCAAACCCATGGTCCGAGATTGAGCTATCAAGATTCAGTTCAAACCAATTCTAACCTTAATTGGGCAAAAGAATCAACCATCAGCCATAATGAGATAACATTAAAACATTGTAATTTCTTTGTTATTTGGCAGAACAGGATGCAAAAAACAGTCAGCTTCCCTCTCCATGCAAGCTTTCCTTCAGAAATTATAGTAGAGGAAGGAAAAGGATTCTTATTCTAATACATCAGACAGAAACTTTCACCATAGTAATATGTGTGATCTTAAGGAGAAATGCAAACATTTTAAGCTCCATATTCAATATATTTACCAAGAGCAAATGTTGGATAGATGGAAATTATCTGTTAGAGAAAATGTTAACAGGTCTGAAAAACTGACCTAATTTGAGAACATATCACCATTGTTGTTGTTCCAATGTCACTAATAAAACAACTATCTTTGTTTCCCAGTATTTCATGAATTAACATCCTGAAATTAATTCTAAATATATTTTCAATAATTGAGATATATGCATTTTCAGACACTGACATTAAAAAATTATGATTTTTTTTCATATACATTGTCTGCATTTTCCTTGAATATTTCCCTCTGGATAAATTCTCATAATTATTTCTTACAGATTAATAATCTATTAATATTCTAATTAAGCAATCTTCACAATTGTCTTTTATGATCAAGCGTGGTGCAATCTTTTCTGTAGATGCTTCTTCAGTTCATGGAACTCAAGCTATTCAGAAAGAAGGCATGCATACAAAGAAATACCATTTTCTTCTTGATTAGGTGAGGTTCCTCATCTTCTACACTGCAGAAAGAACATAGAGAATTAAAGAATTTGTTTCAGTAGAGGCTTCAAATCCATCATGTCGAATTGCCATGGCTATATATTTTGTAATGATAAATTTCTAGGGTATGTATTTTGTGCATAATGATAAATTTCTGGGCTATGTATTTTGTAATGATAAATTTAATCAAAGTTTTATAGAAATGCCTTTATATCAATTGTGAAATTACAGTTGTTAAAATATATATGCTTTTTTCAAGCCTCAAACATATATTCCTGTGGATTATTTAATCTTTTTGATCATATGATACTTTGTGAATCTAGTAGTCAAATAAAGGAAGTTTCAGTACGCACCCTTCCTTATTTCATTCTTAGGAAATGTCACCAGAATCCATTATGAAATTAGCTGCCTTTCCCTGATCTTCAGCAGATTAAACCTTGAAATTCCTTTTCCACCTGGACCCCAAACAGAAAGGTTGCCTGTGTAAAGCTTTAAACTGAATTCTAAAAATAACTTTCAGAACACTTGGAGTCCAAAGTCATCACCTGTTCAGAATTCTTTAAAGCAGCTGTATCTTTTCCAAGGATCACACAGTTGTCTTCTTCAGATGTCATACAATTTGAGGAAACCATGTGGCTGCTTCTTGAATGTTCCCATATATTCTGAAACCATCTTCCTAGAATGAAATACAGAGCAGTATTTCATAGCCCTATTAAAAGAACTTCTCTCTTCTCAAGAAAACTCAAGTGCTTTACAAGTGCTCTGGATAGCTATCACTAGATCAGGCCAATGCAGAGTCTTTGGCTGAAATTCTGAGAATCAGGTACAAAACTCCAGAGTGCAAATATGAAATTGATAATCCTGAGGATTTAAACTATGAAGGCAGAAATGGATGAGTCTCTTTTTGACTGAGTGAAGGACTCTATGATGTTGAGCAAAATGTTCTAAACCAGAAATCTACTCAACTGTCATTCAAGCCAATTCTAAGTCTTTAGAATTGCAGCAGATCATATTTTTACATAATCTATATTATCACAAAGGTCATTCTACTGATGTTTGCTTATCCTGAACAAAGGTCTGGTTGAGCTCTTGCTACTTATTGTGCCACTGTGATCTACCACAGGGGTGTCAAACTCATGTTGTCATGGCATCATCACATGATATATCCCAAATTTTTCCCCCTTCGCTAAACCAGGCATGGGAGTAGCCAATGCATGATACATCCAGCCTGCGGGCTGCAAGTCTGACAACCCTGTCCTACCAAATTCTAGTTGAGAAATCTCCAGTTCAAACCCTTCCTTCCTTCCTTCCTCCCTTCCTTCCTTCCTTCCTTCCTTCCTTCCTTCCTTCCTCCCCCCCTCCCTCCCTCCCTCCCTCCTATATTTAAAAATATAGCATTGAATACAGAGGTAGTATTCAGCCAGTTCAGATCAGTTTTGGCATACCAGTAATGGAAATTTTAACTAGTTGAGAGAACTGGCAAATACTACCTCTGGTTAGACCCCGCCCACCTGCCCCCGCCATTACCTCTCCTATATGGTCTATTTTTTTAGCTCAGCTAATTTGCACAGCGCAGCAGATTGCCACGCCTCAGCTGAGCTAAAAAACAGCTCAGCTTACCAGCATTGACAGAGATCAGTCTTTGAGCCTTGTGTGCATGCACAACATTTGCATGCATAAAACCACACAAATAGAACCAAACCAGTAATAAAAAATGTGGAAACCCACCATTGATTGAATGTCAGCCCTACAAGAATACTAATTCTATCTTTATTGTAAGGTTACAGTAAGAGAATTTTGCAAGCCTCTAAGTGCTTTCCCCGCTCCCTGCCTTTATATTCTAGAGAATTAGGGAGGATGAATTCTGAGAAGTTTCTCCATCTCCAATTCTGCTTTGAATTTGGATTTCTGTTATCAGACTATTGTCTAAGCTGTAGCTCTTCCACCAGTCTCACAAGGTTATTCTCATTACCCATTACATCAGAAGAGTAATTGCATATAAATTAGGGTATAAGGACTCAAAATCCTATTTTTATTAAAAGAAAGCTCTTCTGAATACAATGAACTTACATCTTTGGCTAATAATTCTTAAGTGCCTTTATGTGTGTGCCCTAATTTAATTGTAGTTAGCTTGTCATACCAATTTTGATATGATTTACCATAATAAACAGTATAAAAAAATTCAGGGCAAAATTCAGCTTTCAAAAGATTTATCAGAATTATGATCAAAGAAGGTATAAAAATCACATAAAGTACAGCTGTTGAATACTTTCTCACATTTATATTAATTCTAAATAGATTTTTTCTTTAAAACTATTTGTATTCATCTGCCAATATTAAGCATCCAAAAGTTTAATCAATTCAAATCTACTTGATGAATCAGTTAATACCACAGCCCTGTACAAATTGACTCAGAAATAATTCTTATTGATTTATCCTTTGATCAGTATATATGGCTTTAATCAGCTAAAAATCTTAGCAGTACCCAAATTTATGAGACAAAAATTAAACTTATTTTTGTAAGGAGGACCTACAGTAAAATAAAGTAGAAGCAACCATATAAATCTTTAAGCCTTCTCCTATCTGCTATAGTAGTAGAAAAGTTTTAGAAAGATGAAATACAATCATATTAATAACTTCCACGTTATTACAAACACACGTAACTACAAACACACTTGAAATGTAATTATAATTCACCATTACTTTCTTTCTCAATGCAATTTGACAATGTTTCAAACAATCATGTACAAGCTTTAGAATAAGATCAAGCAATATGTAATAAAATTTAAAATTGTCAGTGTGTTCAAACATCTATCCAAAACTGTCCCCAACAATTGCCCAGAGCTGCTTATCAAAGTTATGGTGAATCAATCAATCAGAATAGAGCTGGAAGGGAGGTCTTCTATTCCAATCCCCTGCTCAAGCAGGAGATCCTATACCATTTTAGACAAGTGGCTGCCCAGTCTTTTTTTAAAAACCTCCAGTGATGAAGCACCCACAACTTCTGAAGGCAAGTTGCTCCACTGGTTAATTGTTCTCACTATTAGGAAGTTTCTCCTTAGTTCTAGGTTGCTTCTCTCTTTGATTATTTCCCATATATTGCTTCTTGTCTTGCCTTCTGGTGCTTTGGAAAATAAGTTGACCCCCTCTTCTTTGTAGCAGCCCCTCAAATATTCAGGGAGGTGAAGAGAAACATTATACAGAGCCATAGGAACAGAACATTCAAGGATTAAGAGTTGGAAGGGACCTTGTAGGTCATCTAGTCCAAATCCCCCCCTCTCAAGCAGGAGACCCTATACAGAGATCCTCACTTCTGACATATGGCAGTCCAGCCTCTTCTTGAAAGCTTCCAGTGATTAAGCTCCCTTCTGAAGGCAAGTTGTTCCATTGGTTGATTGCTCTCACTGTTGGAAAATTTCTTCTTATTTCCAGGTTAAATCTCTCCTTGTTCAGTTTCCATCCATTATTCCTTGTCTGGCCTACAGGTGCTTTGCAAAACAGCTTGATCCTCTCCTCTCTGCGGCAGCCCCTCAAATATTGAAAGACCTATATCATGTCTCCCCTGGTCCTTCTCTTTTAGTCCTAGATTAGATAACCAGTCCCTGCAACCATTCATTGGATGTTTTAGCTTCCAGTCCCCTGATCATCTTAGTTGATCTTCTCTGCACTCTTTCTACAGTCTCAACATCTTTTTTATAGTGTGTTGACCAAAACTGGATGCAGTATTCTAGGTGTGGTCTTACTAAGGCTTTATAGAGTGAAATTAGTACATTGCTTATTTGGAAAGCCGAATCAAATGATTTTTCATTTATCAATTCATTCCTGAGGTTTTGCATTAGAAGCAATTGAACAAACTGCTGATCAAGCAAGGCGCCCCTTCAACTAAGCACACTATCTGATGTTGACTTTTTCAATAGTTTGTTTATTTGCCCTCATTTGCCTTCTTCCCTTAACCTAGCTTCATCATCATAACTGATATAATTTTCCAACACTAGCCACAAAAATCATGAGAGAGAATACAGCTATAAAATGTAAAGGGGAAAGTGAAATGGGATCGAGAGATTTACAATAATCAAAAGAAGGAAAAATCATGAGGCTTCATTGCAATAAGTGACGGAAGCTGCTGAAAGAAAACCGTGAATTATAATGTAATGTAGATGAGAAAAAAAAATGCTTTTTATCATCTTCAATGTCATCATTCATTCAATAATTGTAATTGTGGTAGTAATCATAACTGTAGAACTGAATAGAAAGATAGTAGCTAGTTAAAACACTTTCTCAAGAATTGGCTGATATCTTACTGATTAAAAGGGATATACAAACAATAAACTGAGCATCTATATTGGATTTACAAAAGATACTTGTTCAAATTTTGAAGAATCACATGAAAAGGAAGGGACAAAAAAAAAAAATGAAAAGAAATCAAGTTTTATTAAATTATTTGAATGGATGCCATTACAAATTTGTTAGAAGTAACAGGAAGGAATATAAAATTTGTTTATTTGATCAACATTAAAATAGTTATGTTATACTACTTTTAACCCTTAGTGGAATTTTGCTAAAATGATTGTGCTTTATTAATTGTTAATAGATAAGAGATGGAATATGGGAAGAAGAGATAGTTTGTTGCATTTCAAGAAGAGGTGATAAGTAACTAAAATTTATGCTTGTAATGAATGTGGAAAGTCACAACTTTAAAAGAGAGAGAGAAAATTGGGGTTCATTCAGTTATTAATTCAATCTGACAATCAATCACTTACCTTTGTAACCACCGACTGTATCCAAGGTAGCAAATCCAAAAAATTAGGACATGTAATCAGTTAGAACATGTAAACAGTTAAAATACAACTCAAAACAACAATAAAATCAGTCAATATTCTACATATCAGTCTTATTTATTGGGAGGGAGGTTCCTGCCAGAAAAATAAGTGAAAAGAAGCTGACCAGAACTTCCCTAATTCTTGGCAAAGTGCAGAAAGATTATAGGCTGTTTTTTCTGAACTTCACAAGCCTTGGTGGCGCAGTGGTTAGAGTGCAGTCCTACAAGCTACTCCGACTGCAATTTGGCAGATCGAATCCCACCAGGCTCAAGGTTGACTCAGCCTTCCATCCTTCGAGGTGGGTAAAATGAGGACCAAAATTGTTGAGGGCAATATAGTGACTCTGTAAACCGCTTTGAAAAGGGCTGTAAAGCATTATAAAGTGGCATATAAATTGCTATTACTATTGGTAATATTGCTAATAACATCCTAGAGAGGAATAGAACAGGCAGCAGAGGATGCAGAAGGATGTGTCAGACCTTGTAGGAAGCTGCAGAAAAGAAAGAATGCCCAGGGAAGGCTGGGTCTGTAGAGAAATCTACTGTAAGACAGTGATTTTTATTAAAAAAAAAAAAGAATTTGAAATAAGATGTGATGGCTCAATTAATAGCATAGTTTGTTATGAAATCACACAATCACCCCATGACAGATATCTGTGCTGAAAATCTAACTTGGTTGGATATCTCTTGTACCATGGTCCTTTTTCATTTTCTTTGTTGAAATATAAGGACTCTACTGTTTCAGCCAGAGGTTGTAGCTGCCCCATATTTCTTGGCTCTCAAACTTTTCTTTTTGTGTCATTGTCTCAGTTAGCAATAGATTTTGGAGACAGTTCAGGTAGTGTAGCTTCTTTATTGCAGACAAGAAGAGAACAGCTACAAGTCTGGGAGTTGTAGAAGCTATAACAGCTTCTGCAACTCCCAGAAAATAAGAACCTCTCTATATGTCAGGGTTGAAACTTAGGTGTTTCCTTCCCACCTTTGCAGGTTTGCATCACACATGTGTGAGAAGCACGAAGGCACTTTTGGGCTTGAAAGGATTAGCTGGTGACATTACCATTGCCTGTGGGACACCCACTTGGGGCTCCTTGCATGTCCTCAGCAGAAATTGGAGTGAAGGACAGGAGCTCAACCCAGCCCCATGGCAGCACTCAGGTCTCAAACGGGGGCTAGCTAGCCTCCATCCCAGCATCCTAACCACATGAGCCATCATGCCCTTTACCTTTCCAGGTCAATGGAAGCAGATGGGATTTTGGTGGCTCTTGATAGTCTGGGTACTTCCTGCTATATCAGCCTAATTCCTAACAACATCGTGCATTTTCATTTTAAATTACATTTGTGTAAATGAAAATTAGGTCTAAACAGTAGCGATGCTCTTAATGGATATGTGAAGTAAAAATCATTTGCCCCTCTGGTTGCAGCAATCTTTGTTTATGTAAATAATATTGAGGGAGGCGAACCCTCCATTAGACCTCTTTCTAGATTGCATTAGCGCATCTGAAACCAATACAGAATGTCAGCATGCATTTACCAAAATGTCTGCTATAAGTGGCTTCAGCGAGCAATTCAACATTTCTATCCATGTCTAGACAAAAGGAGCAGGTGTTGGAAACAATCCTGAGAGCAAAGGATTTGGCAGGGAGAAACACTTGTTATCTGGTACCCACAGGTACATAACCCAAGCGTGAATGCTAGCTTAATGTATCCATATTTTTAAGATGTCCTCATTTTGCTTACTTCTTCAAACACTGTTTGACTCCTCTTTGGCCTCTATCTCCATGTCAACTTGGTTATGGAGCACTGCAGGTGAGTTCACATTTTAGAATTATTTTTATGGGAGTCCGTTTTCTTTTAAATTTTCCAGCCAGTTGCCATTGTGTAATTTCATTTGGAACACAGCAGAGTTTGATATTGAAATGCAGACTCTTCTTGTGCCTCAGACATAGTTTAAATGGAATATCCATTAAATTTACATTCAGTCAGTTCTACCTCTGAAGCTGAGTTATGGGGAATGGGTGGCTATGAAGTGTTCTTGCTTTCCCAGAGATATGCTGGAGAGCTATGCTGCCTGAGAAGTGCCATTAAAAGCCAGTTCTGAAAGAAATGTGTGAAGAAATAGGGGTGGATTTAATTGATCATATATATGGCAAGCTAAGTTTATTATGTTCAGAGGTGGTATTCAGCAGGTTCTGACCAGTTCTGGAGAACCAGTAGGGGAAATTTTGAGTTGTTTGGAAAACCAGCAAATAACACTTCTGATTGGCCCTGCCCCATCTATTCTCTGCCTCCTAAGTCACAGCTGATTGGCTGGGTCTTCTTTTGTTGCCCTGCACAGGAGAACAGAGCTGGAAAGCAGGTTAGTGGGGTGGGGAGAGAATGGGGATTTTATAGTATCCTTCCTCCAGGAATGGGGAGGGAATGGAGATTTTACAGTATCCTTCTCTTGCCATGCCCACTAAGCCACAGCACACCAACCAAGCCATGCCCACAGAACTGGTAGTAAAAATTTTTTTTGAATCCCACCACTGATTATGTTCCCTTTTATTCTCCTACACTAAAGTTTCTTTGTATGGTCTAGATCTCTTCTGTATCCAGATTCCTTGTGGTTGGTAACATTAAGACTTTTTTTTATAAAAGTCTTAGGACTTTGTTTTCAAAAAGAAATGTGCAGTCTGCTGAAAGGCTGCATACCAGTGGGATAAACCAATTCTGTAAAGGAGATGAAGTGTGTGCATGGGGGAACATATAAGAGACCAAGTTTGGTGTAGTGGTTAAAGTGTTGGCCTAGAAACTAGGAGATTCCGAGCTCTAGTCTTCCCTTTTGATACAGAAGCTGGCTAGTTAACTTTGAGCCAGTCACTCTCTTTCAGCCCAATTCCCCCCCCCGCCACCACCGCCACAGGTTTCTTGTTATGGACAAAAAAAGGAGGGAGGAGTTTTAGGTATCCTGGCCAGCTTGAGCTGATTCTATAATATATAAATACAAGTGAGATAAAAGTCATCTGATTTTTCAGAGTATTGGCAGTTGGGATAAACTTCCAAATTAGAACAAGAAGATCAGGACAAAAATTTGACATTCAAATTGTCCAGGAGACACTTTATGCTAAGTGAATGTTGGATACATTAAAGAAATTGAGGCTTAAGAATGTAAATGAATCCTAAACCAATATTTGTTTTGCACACCAAGATTGCTTTGAAGGGCAGACAGAGTTTGTGGAGGCAGTGAAACTGATTTCTCACAGTATATCCAGAGGCCATATATCTCATAATGGAAAAAGCAATTGTAACTTTGTAGTTTGTCTGTGAGAATTACAGAAGCAGCAAAAAAAGTCACCTAAGTTATACTGCAAACAGTGCATTGACTGATTGATTATGTGCAATCAAGTCAGTACCAGAGGTGGTATTCAGCAGGTTCTGAGCAGTTCTGGAGAACCGGCAAATACTGCCTTTGACTGGCCCCACCCCCATCTATTCTCTGCCTCCCGAGTCCCAGCTGATCAGCTGGGTCTTCTTTTGTTGCCCTGCACAGGAGAATGGNCACAGGAGAATGGAACTGGAAGCAGGTTAGTGGGGTGGGGAGAGAATGGGGATTTTGCAGTCTCCTTCCCCTACCATGCCCACCAAGCCACACCCAGCAAGCCACACCATGCCACAGAACCGGTAGTAAAAAAAATTTGAATCCCACCACTGGTCAGTACCAACTCTTAGTGACTGACCATGTAGATTTCCTCCAAAGTAATAGATCCTTAAACAGTTTCTTCAGCTTATCTACAAATTGCTTTGAAGCCACCTGATAAAATTCTTGGCTACAACAGGGTAATTCCATTGAATCTTCACTTCACTGAACTATCCCTTTGGAGATTCCTGACTTTGTGCAAATTTTGGTGCTTATACTTTCGGACTCCCTTTGCTTTCTTCCTTTCACACTGCCCGCTTCCCCACCTGAAATTTTGGAGGTGGGAAATGACTCTATCTTCACTGGCAGATGGGAAGTGCTGAACAAGCACTGCTCTTTGATGAGTTTTGATTCACTCAGCTGAACACTTCCATTGAAAGTTATTAAATATTAATTAACTAGCCTGAGTTTGCTTCTATCACTGTAAATGAAAGGATTATAAGAGGGAAAGGCAGGAGAAAGAGTTATTTACCCTGGCTTGAGTGGAGCACTATTCTTTTTGAAAGTAGTTTGGAAGACTTAGAGGCAATATGCAATGAAGAGGCCATGCTCCTTTACCTATACATTAAAGTATTCTTCCTTTTCTTCTGTCCTCATGATGCAGTAGGCTTGTATAAACTTCCCAAAACTATTGTGCTAATAATAACTGTCAAAAGCCTATGATTCCCATCACTCTGTTCCTTGTCAAACTCATAGTAGTTAACACCAGAAACCCAATGAAAATTACTTTGATTTTCTGGAATGATTAAACCCTATTAGCCTATTCATTCTCCAATTAGGTTCTATGGCAAATAGAATAATCAGGGTTTTTTTTTCCCTTCCTCTCTCTGTTTTGCTGTCATTGAGATTAAGTACTAACGTCTCATTAGCAACAGGTTAACATTTCATGTTGAGTGATTCCAGCTCAGGCTATGCAAACAGCACAATGGTGCCAGAGTTTTGAAGGCAGAAGGGGTTTATTTTGGAATGCTCCCTTGCTTTAGCTGAAGAAAAATTAGAATCACAGAGGGAGCATCATTAAAATCACTCTTCCCTATGTGCTTATTATGGTTTTCTTTGCCAGAAGTTGTGGTGGGCTTATACTTGTTAACCAAGGAAGACACTCTGAGAAGGAATCTTCAATCTTCTGCATCCTGGATGCTTGTTTTGCAATACAACAATTATTTTATGATTTCAGAATCCATTCTTCATGCTTTCAGTGAGTCCAGGCCTTTTGCAGGGTATGAGTTGATAATAGAGATTGCTGTAATAGAATAGAATAACAAAGTTGAAAGGAACCTCAGAGGTCTTCTAGTCCAACCCCCTGCTTAGACAGGAAACCCTACACCACTTCAGACAAATGATTGTCCAATCTTTTCTTTAAAACTTTCAGTGTTGGAGCATCTACAACTTCTGGAGGCAAGTTGTTCCATTGATTAATTGTTCTATCAGGAAATTTGTGCTTCATTCTAAGTTGCTTCTCTCCTTGATTAGTTTCCACCCATTGCTTCTTGTTCTACTTTCAGGTGCTTTGGAGCATAGCTTGTCTCCCTCTTCTTTGTGGCAGCAAAGAACACTGCTAACATGTCTCCCCTCGTCCTTCTTTTCATTAGACTTGACATATCCAGTTCAAGCAACTGTTCTTTAAATGTTTTAGCCTCCAGTCCCCTAATCATCTTTCTTCTCATATTCTTTCTGAAGTCTTGACATCTGTTTTACATCATGGCAACCAAAATTGGATGCAGTCTTCCAAGTGTGGCCTTAACCAAGGCATTATAAAGTGATATTAGCACTTCACGTGATCTTGATTCAATCCCTCTGTTTATGGAGCCTAGGACTGTGTTGGCTTTTTTGGCAGCTGCTGCACACTACTGGCTCATATTTAAGTGATTGTCTACAAGATCCCTCTCACAGTCACCATGATTGAGCAAGGTACCACATATACTGTACCTGTGCATTTTGTTTTTCTTGCCTAAATGTAGAACCTTACTTTTTTCACCATTGAATTTCATTTTGTTAGATGTTCAAGTCTGTCAAGATCTTTCTGTATCTTAAACCTATCTTCTGGAGTGTTGACTGTTCCTGCTAGCTTGGTGTCATCTGCAAATTTGATGAGTTCTCCATCTATCCCTTCATCATTAATGAATATGTTGAAGAGTACTGGGCCTAAAACAGAGGCCTGGGGTATCCCACTGCATACTTCCCTCCATGTAGACACAGTTCCATTGAGGACTACACATCTAGTGAGATTGGGTTCATACTTGGCTGTAAGTCACAAAATGGCTTTTTTGTTGTCATTCTGACTTAAAGTGGTGTTCAAACGCAGCCACTGAGATCTGCCAATTATATTCCATGCAGGAGATGGCTAGCCTGTGATCACCTGTACCTACACATCATCTCAAGAACTTACCACCAAAATTTAGTGGCAAAATAACCACATGATGACAGTGCAACTTGGTGCATGTGTGTGTGCCTGTGTCCGTGTTTAAAATTAAAGATGGAGATTGAAACAACAGGGCTGTGGGAAGAAAACCACATTCATTTCTAAACATTAACATAGTCAAAAAAGGAAGAGGTTTCCTCCAAAAAGAAAGCCCATTTCCCCACATTTTTCAAAGGTCCTTAGAAGGGAAATAAAAAGATCACCAGAAAGCTTTGGTCTGATATTTTATAGATATTTTTCACTTTAGGGATAGGGAGTGGGAGAGTTAAATTTTCATTTTTTTATAGAGATTTGGATAGAATTCTACAGAAACCACTTCCAGGATAGGTTTAAGCATCAGTGGAAATTGTAGAAGGTCTGTAAAAAAGAGTGAAGCCAAGCAGTTGGGTCTATTGTTGTTGTTGTTATTATTATTATTATTATTATTAGTATTGTTGTTGTTGTTGTTGTTGTTGAAACGGGAGGACTTTATGTTTTGAATCAGCTTTGAAGGGATGCTTCATTCAAACTTTTATCAAAATAAAGGCCTCTCCTGTGATTGGCACATCAGGAAATTTACCGAGGGAGTTTATAAAACTTTCTAAGAGAGTGTAGGGAAGGGAAGGCAAAGAGGAAGGACACATAAAACCAATGGTGAGCTTCATAAGGAGCTTGCATGCTCATTCCATTGGAGCTAAAATAAATAGTAGTAGCAAATGTTGGGCCAAATTTATGCATTTGTTGAACATTCATCAAACACTGATAGAAGAGAATATTTGTAGCTCAAGGGTTGAATTGTGGGGCCCTTGATGTTCTATGAGCACCAACACTGACAGGGTGAGCCACTCGTATATAAAAATAAGAGCAAGTACCATTCTCTTCTAGCACTGATGATGTTACCTAGTTTAGTAATTAATTGTACTACCAACTCAGAGAGCACCAAAGACCCCACAATCCATCAAACATTTTTGTTTGCTAAATGTATATTTATTTTTCACCAAGAACTCAGTAGTGTGGGTCAGTTTCTGTCCATCCTTCCCTCCCCTAATATAAGGTAGTCTGAGCTAAAGGAGAGGTAATCCCCTAGTGGGATTTTAGACCTGAATCCATGTGTAATGTTCAGATGTCACAGCTAAAGATGGCTGTATATTCTATAAGCAATCCCCATATATCTTGATAATACTTGGCTGTCAGAGATCTTAAACAGAATACCATAGCTCTCAAGTAATTAAATGATTGTGGGAATATTCTTCCATTTCATAAAGCAAAATGGCCTCCCAATCTTCTAGGCAAACTGTATAGTTATGATAACTGTGGATGCTTTAGATAAAGTATGATAACTGGATGCTTTCTTAAAAGATTTTGCTTAATTTATATTGCTTGAGTTGGGTGGCAAAATCACCTTACCCCCAATGTAATAAATATGGTCACAAATGGACAGAGATAACTCTGGGTTTTTGCAATTTGTTATCTGAACATTATCCTGGTGTTCTACAAGGCTGAACTGTTGCGTTGGAGGAGAAAAAAAAGGAAAGGATGGTGACACAGTTCATTAAAGCATATGTTTCAAGTCTTTATCTTCTTCTCCATTTGTCAGCATTTACTCAACACAATACACCCTGGACTCCAAAATAAACTTTTTGGTGGTCATGTTTGCCAGCATTTCCATCATCTTTCCCTCAGTACTGCATTTGAGAGAAGCGGACTTCTGCTGGAAGAAAACATTCAGTAGCACCGGAGTTATCCACAGTTGGAGAGCAAGCTGGGTAGCAGGCACAAATATTGCTAAACTGAATGTGTGACAGTAGTGGATTGGGGGGGGGGGGGGGGGGGGGGGCAAGGCATCCCTAAAGGCAGTGAAACAGGAAACAGGATTCACCGCCTATCTCCATCTATGCTTCCACCATTTATCATGGTCCTTGGAAGAACTGGTCTTGTCATAAATGTAAACAAATCATTCTCTAATGCTTTATCTGTCCAGATACCCTTCTACACAATTGAATAGGAGAGTGGGGAAGAAATCTGATTTTTAAAGGAGGGAATAATTATTCATCCTTGAAAACACAGCAGTAAACTTCCCCATCCCATTCTGAATTGACTCACTCTTTTAATAAGCTCTATTGACCTTCAATTAAGGTTCAGATAAAATAAGCTGTTCAACTATAATAATCTTCCTTTTAGAAAAAAACAAAACCTGTCATGTAATGATTATTGAAATGTCAAGGATATTTTCTTTAATAAAAATAATTCTGCCTGCTTTAGAGAAATAATTAACTTCTAGTTATCTATAAAAAAATATAGTGGTGCACATGAGCTTAAGGAGTGAGAGAGGTAAACAAAGAGAGAGAGAGAGAGATAAGAAAGACAGAAAAGGACAGGAAAACAGACACAGAAGGAGGGAGGCGAGGGAAGGGAAGGGAAAGGAAAGGAAAGGAAAGGAAAGGAAAGGAAAGGAAAGGAAAGGAAAGGAAAGGAAAGGAAAGGAATGGTGTGTCAACAATGTATAACCATGCCTCTTTGTTTGTAGTTTATTACAAATGTTAGATGCTGTAAACAGTGAAAGATAATTGCCATCATATCTGTTTGTGTGGTTCCATAGGGCAAGTGGAACTGATGCTAGATTACATGGATCCTTGAACTGACTCAAACAATCCCACATCTTTAAATTGCACTGGATTTCCTTCTGATACTGTATGCCTGAATTCAGTTCTCCCAAGTTCCTTATTACAACCAGGAGAGTTCTAACTATGGATAAACTAACCAGAATTTAATCTGCTGTGGCTTCATTTATATAACAAAGACATCCAGGGGAAATAAAAATGTTTGATTTAAGATGTCTTTCCATACTACCAGCAAATTGCATTGCAATGTGCTCTATACAGTCGTCCTTAAAGACTGCCCGGAAGCTGAAGCTGGTCCAGAAAGTAGCAGTTCTAAAGGCTTCACAGTTCACCTGAGTTCAGATAAGGTGGGCATGCTTTAGTCCTTTATGGTTTCATTTAACAGGACCTCAGAAGTGCTTGTTCTTGGTAGCATCCCAGGCCTTTGGAATAGTGTCCTGTGTTTAGTAATATTTGTATGCCACCAGGCTCAAATGATTTGGGTAGTTGCCAAAATTGTGAAAACAAACCAACAAATGCAATGCATAGTCTCCAGTAGTTGTGATTTTTATTTGGGAAATTTTCTCTGGATTACAGTGATGCTGCATCTCTCAGTAAGCCAAAAAAGCCTTGTTAATAAATAGTCGTTCCATGGCTGGCCTAGAAACCAGGAGACTGAGTTCTAGCACTTCCTTTAGCATGGAAGCCAACTGGGTGACTTTGGGCCAGTTCCTCTCTCTCATCCCAGTTCAGTTTCCAAGGTGTTTTTTTTTTGGGGGGGGGTAGAAAATAGGAGGTAGGTTTATCTATCTATCTAT
>BHFT01043874.1:0-12809 GCA_004320025.1 Laticauda laticaudata | reverse complement strand
TTTCTTCCAGCCTTCTTCAGTAAGAAGGCACTGAGAGAGCTCCTCCAGATTCTTCCGATGATGCCTCACCACTTCCTCGACCACAATGCTATGTGTTGTGTGGCCACCCCTCCAGCCGTACTGCATGCCTCCTGTACATGGCCCATGAGCCAGGTGCGCAAGCATGCTCCAACCTTGAGTCCAGGTCCAGGCCTGGGCCGGAATGCTCTTTTGGTCAACCTGGGTCTCAGCCGCTCCACAACTCGTTCAAACATCTGAGGCATCCTATGAATTCTGAATAAACTCGAGGTCTTCGTTCCTCGAGCCACCATCAGCTTGTTATACACCCGTACTCGCTCTTCTGGTATCCATCTTCGGACCCAGACACTTCTTAGGCCACCTCCTTTTCTTCGCGTACCATCGAACGGGTGAAGACCTGGTAATGGCTTGCACGTGTAGAACGCATGTTTTGTCTACCAAAAGGAGTGCTGTGAGCGATCCATGGTGAGATGAATCTTATGCTTGGAAGAGCAAGAGCCAGTGTACAGCTGAAGAGTCTGCACCGCAGGCTGCTGCGACAGAAAGTGAGATCCAGGTGAGTCCTCCCCTTTTATAGGAAAGAAATATAGGTTTTCTCTCGGTGTCCTTTTGCATCCTCTAGCATTCCTGCAGACATCCTAAATATCCGAGATACGTCCCCTATCGAACCGTTTTTTCCGTTTTAATGCATGATGGAGCTGCATCCGCTTTCATCCTTTCTCCGTCCCATGCTACTTATGGTGCATTGTCCCATTCCATGTCCGTTCGCTTCCGCCCTGTGTCGTTTTCCACTGGAGCGGATGCGAGTTCTGTTCGATGCGCACGTATGCCCTAGCGATATAGCGGCATCGTTAACGGATGACAACCGGATGTAGACATGCGTTGCGATGCAGAACGAACTATGCGTTTGCAGAGCCAGACATGTACAACGCTTGATGACATTTTCCACTCAAAAAGTTTTGTGCAGCTCAAACTTTGAGGGATGAAATGTCAGTTAGACGGATGCTGGACGGATTAGAGAGATGAAAAACGGATGCTAGTGAGTACAGAACGGAAGCGATCCGTTACACCAACGGATGGCAAGTGTTTCTCTCCGTTTTACATCCTCTTTCCATCCGTTGGTGCTGTGTGACATGGGCTTAAGGGAGACATGATAATGTCCCAATATTTGATGGGCTGCCACAAAAAAGAGGAAGTTCAGCCTATTTTCCAAAGCACCAGAAAGAAATACCCAATTCTTGGATACGTTCTTCACATGTTTTAGTCTCCAGGTCTCTAATCCTCTTTGTTGCTCTTCTCTGCACTTTTTCCAAAGTCTCAATGTCTATTTTGTACTTGGATATGTCTGAGTTTTACTACCCATTAAAACAATAGTTACTACTTTAAAGAAAAGAAAGTCAGGGAAGAAAAAATAATTAACACATGGGGTTCAACTTACCTAAAGGTTGATATCCTTGCCTTGATGGTCCTCCAAAGGTATTTCTGCTACCAAACCCACCGCCATCAATGGATCCATAAGACATCTTCTTTGGACACTTCTGGAGGTAGGCTTCCTTTCAAGACTAAAACAAACAAGGGGAAAAATGTGAAATGGGCAGAGAGAACTTCAGAATACAGAGAGAAATTAAAAAAGAACCAGGAAAAAAAAAGGGTTTTTTGGATCTTCTCATCTAAAGGAAGCCAGTGAACGAGAAATTCAATCAATATTGGCATATTAGTTTGGAATGGGGCAACTCCACACCGTCAACTTGCCCTGGCGAATGCATACCACAGGACACAATTTAACAAATGGAAAAGTTAAATTAATTTCAATGGAACCTTGGCCAAATAATAAAATAAAGAAAGTCAATCCAGAAATGCAAGAGTTGTAATAATTTCGACTCAAACGTGGTCACCAAAAATAAAAGTAACTGAATGAAATAATTAATACAGTGTTATATTGTCCTGTGGCAAGTTGGCCAAATGGCCATCATGAGTTGTCCCACAGAAAGTTGGCCGTGATGAGTGACCATGGCGAGTTGTCCTACCTAGACCCATCTTAATGACAGTAGCTACATCTTGTACTTCTGTGCTCCACCAACTGGCCATTACTATCTGTGACTGAAAACTATTTGTAGAATATATTTAATTTCCATAAGTAAAATAAGGAGATGCTTCACATATAAACAGAAACCAAAGGCTAATCCTCTCTTATCAATTAGGAAAGTTATCAAGAAGTTCATACAATCACTCATTTTTTAAGCTGATGACATCTGATATACTACAGGAGAGAACTTAAGAATATAAGCATTGTCCTGCTGGAGTAGACCTCTGGCCCATTTCATCCAACACCGGCCAACCAAGCACGCAAGGAAGCATAAAAGTCTCTGAGTAGATGGCCTTCAAAAACAGGAAGGAAGGAGAAAAGGAAGAGCAATAGCACCTAGACTTACATTCCACTTTATAGTGCTTTACAGCCCTCTCTAAGTGGTTTATAGAGTCAGCCTATTGCCCTCAACAATCTGGGTCTTTGTTTAGCCACTTCGGGTAGATGGAAGGCTGAATCAACCTTGAGGCAGTCAAGATGGAATTGCTAGTAATGGGCAGAGAAGGCATGGAGGGTTAAGGTTAGGCAGGAAGGAGGGAGTAAGTAAGTATTGGAGGGAGGGAAGGAAGAAGGAAGGAAGCATTGGATGGATGGATGAAGGGATGGAGGGACAAAGTTTAAACTTGAATGAAGGGAAGAAGGCTGATTGACTGACTTCCTGAAGATAATAAGACTTCAAGGATGGGTATGTCTAGTCTAATGAAAAAATAGATCAGAAGTGACAAAATAGGAATATTCCAATCAGTAGTGGGATTCATATTTTTTTACTACTGGTTGTGTGGGCGCAGCTCGGTGAGCGTGGCAGGGGAAGGATACTGCAAAATCTCCAGTCAGAGGTGGTATTTGCCGGTTCTCCAAACTACTCAAAATTACCACTACTGGTTCTCCAGAACTGGTCAGAACCTGCTGAATACCAACTCTGATTCTAATATTTCAAGGGCTGCCACGAAGAAGAGGGATGCAAGCTATTCTCCAAAGCAGCTGAAAGCAGGACAAGAAGCAATGGGTGGAAACCAATCAAGGGGAGAAGCAACCTAGAACTAAGGAGAAACTATCTTAACAGTGAGGACAATTAACCAGTGGAACAACTTGCCTCCAAAGATTGTGAATGCTCCAACACTGGAAGTTTTTAAGAAGAGATTGGACAAACATTGGTCTGAAATAGTACAGGGTTTCCTGCCTGAGCAAGGGGTTGGACTAGAAGACCTCCAAGGTCCCTTCCAACTCTAATATTCTGCTGCTTTGTCCTTCTCTACATTGAGCTTTTGGACTGGGAATCACCCATGCACAGGGAAGGCGCAGCTGCTCCCAGAAACCTTTTAAAAAATTTTCATTTTTAACGTTTGCTCTAACGCTTTCCTTCCTTTTTCTTCTCCATCTTCTCCTGGCAGGTAGGAATATAATAACATCTGCTCTGGGAGGAAGGCTTTGGACTTCTACTACAGCATATGAAAATATCTGGCTGAAGTGAAAATTGCTGTTGGCATCATCCAAGGAGCCGCGGTCGAAGAGACAAGCAAAAATATCCCCTTGGCCTTTGTCACAGGAAACACAATAAATCCAGTATTTTCTCGAGAACAAAAGATATTCCTTTCTGTCCCTTTTATCAGTGTTAAAAGCAGAGAACGATGGAAGGGTAAAAATCAGGCTTTCAGCTACCTGGAAATGTATTGCTGAGATTTTATGATTGATTTATTAAACCAATTTTTTCTTCCTGATTTACTTATTGAGTTCTTCAATTATTTTTTTATTTTTGCTCTTCTCAAAATTTCCCCTTCCAAAGAATGATCCCTTCCATCGTTCCAATAATCCCCTGAAATTCCCTTCTCCCCACTCATATTTATCTAGTAATCCTTGGAAAAGTTTGCTGAGAGAATTAAAAATTAAAAAAAGGGAGCTCCGGTTCCAGAGAAATTGGCCCTGTGATGCTGAACAAGTGAAACGTAAAAGAAAAAAAAAGGGAATGTGTTTCTCTCTTATTGATGTATTTAAAAATACTGCAAAATGGGACCATTTTAATCAGAGGTGCCTCAAGGCAGATTACTGGTAGGCCTGCCTGTGTTCTTATTATTTTCCTTATTTGATTTTACCCATTAACAATTTGGTTCCTGAAGCTTTATAAGCAAATCCTAGCTTGATATCATGATCGATGTAAAAACCTTTCCAGTCTATGGAGAAGGAGACAGCAGATAATTTGCATGCAAAATTAATTAATTAATTAATTAATGCCCGGGGGGGCTCAATTTATGACTGCAACTTTGTGTGTGTCTTTTAATGACCCCGTCATCCCTTGCATCGGCATGGATGTGGGCAACTGAATGGAGCTGAGCATTTACAGGCCGGATGCCCTTCCTGTTGCCAATGCGGAGTTCACAGCAAATTTATTCACATTGTGCCCTTTTTCATTTTTCTCCCTTTAAGCAAAATACTCCAAGCTCCCTGCAATCCCTTTTTACTTCTCAACAGACCAGCGAGCTAGAGTAAAACACTCTTGCCTTTGTATTCGAGAAACACTAATTGTTTGGCTTGGCTTCCCTAGACCCCAACAGTTGTTTAAAGATAAAAACTGTCTTTTTACAACCTTGTAATCCTTTAATTTGGGGTGAAGATGGGAGACTGGATGGAGCTGAGTGTTTACTGGCCAGATGCCCTTCCTGTCACCAATGCAGAGTTCACAGCAGATATATTCACATTATGCTAGAGAGAGAAATTTCAGCCTCTACTTAGGATTGAACTCACAGCCTCCTGATTATGAGGCAAGAGTTCCACCTCTATGCCACAGCACCGCCCTTATGACTTACGACTGCAACCAGATCCCAATATTTCTGTTGCTAAGTGAGACATCTGTTCAGCGGGTTTTGCCCCATTTCTTGCCATGCTTCTTAAGTTAATCACTGGAGTTGTTAAGCGAGGAAAATGATTCTAAAGTGAACCCGGCTTCCTCATTGATCCTAGGATGCTGTGACTGTCATAACTATGAATCGGTTGCCAAAGCATCTGAATTTTGACAACATGAACCTGGGAATGCTGCAACAGTTGTTAAATGTGAAAAACAGTCATAAGTCATTTTTTCCCATGCTGATGCAACTTTCAATGGTCAATACAAGAACGGTTGTAAATGGAAAAACTACCAGTAAAATGTGATTATTTTAATCAGAGGTGCCTCGAAGCAGACACTGTAGACATTAGGTAGGCATGTCTATGTTCCCATTATTCACCTAATTTGATCTTACTTATTATAATTTTGTTCCTGAAGCTGTAAAAGCAAAAAATCTTAGCTACAGAGGTTCTCAGCCATCCTGATTGTTCCAAACGTGCTTTTTTTTTCAAGAGGCAACTGGACTTTCTGTTTTTTCTTTGAAGACGTTTTGCTTCTCATCCAAAAGCTTCTTCAGCTCTGACTGAATGGCTGGGAATAGAAGGATTTGTTTGTTCACCCCAAGGATAAAACACCCAGACACAAACTGAGCAACGTGGTATACACAGTACATAAAATGCAGTGAGCCATGTGCAGTTCTGTACTCTGGGGAAACAAAACAACCACTTCACAAAGGCATGGTACAACATGTCAGAGTATATTCATGAACTGGATGAAGAGCATGGTAACAAGATCAGCCAATAAATAGGTATAGGAACTAAATCAGCCAATGAGGACTGTTTGGAAACTGAAATTAGAAGTAGCCTAGGCATGGCTCTATATTAAGCTCTGCAGCTCTGAAGCTATTTTAAGCTCTGAGTTTGTCTATTGAAAATGAAACTGCTTTTCTCCTCTGCTGTGTGTCTTGCTTGCCTGCTGAACTAAAGTGAAACTGATGTCTGTTTCTGAGCTCTTGAGTTGCTGTTCTGCTCTGGACCTGTAACATGTCTGCTTCTGTTTGAGTTTGCTCCATGTTGGAGAAATATACAACTGGTATTGTAACACCGGGGAACTGCCAGAGGACTGGAAAAGAGCTGATGTGGTTCCCATCTTCAAAAAAGGAAAAAAAAAAAACCAGACCCAGGAACCCAGAAACTATGACAATCAGCTGATATCAATACCGGGAAGATACTGCAAAGATAATAAAAAAAAAGATTTTGCAACACGAAGAACAAGTAAAGTAATAAGAGCGTTCAGCAACGGTTGTTAAGAACAGATCATGCAAACCATCTTATTATCATTCTTCAACACGTAACTAAATTAGTAACCAGCAAAATTACTGTGAAATAATAATATTTAGATTTCAGCAAGGCATTTGACAACAGTAGACACCACAGACCTACTTTTTTCACCAAGCTAGAAAAAGTGGAATAGATAGCACACACTAGATGTATGAAACCCTGTCACACTTTACCAACGGATGCAAAGAGGATGTAAAACGGACAAAAAAGCTTGCATACCGTTGTTTAACGTGATTACTCACTGCCTCGTTTTTGCCTTCCTCTTCTATCGTCCAGCATCCATCTATTGACGTTTCATCCGCTCAAAAGTTTTGAGCTACCCAAAACTTTTTGCACAGGAAAAGTATCCAATTGGCCATTCTGCATCCGCTGCATGCCGTTATGCATCGTTACGCCATGCCGTTATATCCGCAAGGCATGCGCTGCGCATCGCGCAAACTCAATCCACATTTGGAACATAGAGAGGAAGCGGAACAGAACGCAGAACAGATAGCCAGAACGATGCCAAGCGGATAACAAAGCGTTTTAAAACAGAAAAAACATTCGCAGAGGGGACCTATCTCGGATATTAAGGCATGTCTACAGGATGCCTAAGAGGATGCAAAGGGACACCTATATTGCCTATAAAAAGCGGAGCAAGACTCTCTGCATCTCGCTTTCAGACAAGCAGCCGCAGCTGTGCAGACTCCTTGCAGCCTTCATCTGAATCTCTCTTCCAGCATCCAGTCACGTCAATCGTGGATGGTAAACACAGTCTTTTGGCAGCCACATACCTTCTGCAACAGTGCGAAGCCATCCTACAGGCTCTTGTGAATCTACCGGGAAAAAGAGGAAGCAGAAGCGCTGGGTCGAAGAATGATCGCCAGAAGAGCAGAGGAGGACTGTACAACAAGTCTGATGGTGGAGCTCAGGGGAAACGAGCACTCGGCATTCAGAACTTCATGAGGATGCCTCAGCATGTTGACGAAGTTGTGCAGCGGCTGAACAGACCAGCAGTTGACCAAGGCAAAACCAACTTCGGCCAGCCTGGAACCTGGGCTCAAGGTGGCACTCACTCTGCGCCACCTGGCTCAGAGACCACTACAGAGCATGCAGTACTGCTGGAGGGTGCCACACAACACCATCAGCATTGTGGTCAGAGAGTGGTGCAGGCCTATCATCGAAGAATACTGCAGGAGCTTCCTCCAGTGCCCTCCACTGATGAGGATGGAAGAAAGTTGCAGAGGCAGTGGTACAAAGAGGTGGAACTTCCACAACACGCGTTGAAGCCATAGATGGCAAGCAGTGGCTGCACAGCACCAACAAAATGTCAAGCAGGCTCCACTTATTTCAACTACAAGGGCTTCTTTCACATCGTCCTCCTTGCCATGGTCGATGCTGAGTACAAGTTCATGTACTCGATGCTTCAGGCAGCGGCTCATGTTCAATGCCAGGTGTACAACGCCGTGAACCTCAAAGAGGCTCGGAAGCAACTCATCATGGGCTTTCCAGATCCAGAACCTGCCCAACAGAACACAAGATGTGCCCTACTATTCATCGTGGGGGATGAGCGCTTCTTCCCTCAGAACTACTCATGAAGCCCTAAGCACTCTCAAGACACCTCACGGAAGAGAGGACTTCACTACAGCTTCCAGGGCAAGGCCAAGGTGAGTGGAGACGCCTTTGGCATCCTGGCCAACAGGTTCAAAGGTACTTTCATCACCACCATGCAGCATCGCCCAGAAGACCGTTGAGCAGGATCTGCGGAAGGCTTGCTGCATCATGCACAATCTCAGTGTGCACCCGCTACCGGTCCTTGCAGAACAGGCTCGGGACCTCAACAAGGCAATGGGGACAATGGAACTGCGGAAATGGAGGCACCAGGACTAAACCTGAAGACACTACGGAGTGCAAGGCCCCAACAGAGCTCACGTGAAGGGAAGAAGCAGCCAGCACCTCCTGAAACACTGGGTGCAACTCCAGCTGGAGCAGTGGAGTGGCAAGAAGGATGATAGATGATTAATGAGTGCTCCTTCAGCCTGTCTCATCATCACGGATGAGATTCGGCCATGTATTTTGGGTGGGCTCTACAATGACAGGGCGCTTTAATAAGAAGTTGTGTTTGTGTTGTACAAGTGTGGATTGATTATTACATTATTATTCGATAAAAAGGGCATAGGTGTGGCACCAAAGGGCGGGTGGACCATACAGTCCCACTAGCTTGCAACTGGAGCTTATCTATCTCCACTGCTATCCCCTTACCCATCCAACAGCTATTACCATCCACAAGGTATCCCTAGACTCCCACTGCTATCTTAACCTCAACAAGCATGCAAGGCTTAACCATCTAAAAGTTTCCACAGAGACTTTATTAAAAAAAAAGAAATGAAGGCAAGTGTGTGAATTCAAAAGATAAACTTTTTGACAAAAAGCTGTAAAACAAAATGACCCAAAGTCAAGTGTCCCATATAAATCTACAAGTAGCCATCTACCAGTCCTCTGGCACCTTATTGGTCACTCGAGTGTGCCCAGTCTCAGGGGGTGAAGGGTCCAGGTGCTGTGGAGGTGGGTGGTGCTGGCAGTGCTTGGTTGAAGCACACTGGGGTGCCTCGGCCCCGAGAGGACAACAGGGACGTGTTTGAGAAGGTCTCAGAACAGTGGCACAGACCGCGATGCTGAGAGGTCCTTCCTCATGCCATGGGGTGTCAGCCCCAGTATGATGACAGATGCTACTGAGGCTGGGCTTGGCTGTGGGTGAGGAAGGAGTAGTGTAGTGGGGCTGTCTGGTCCTGCAGCAGGTGAGGACTGCGTGGGTGAATCGGTGGTGGTGGTGGATCACTGTCGTCAGTGCGCATAATTGGCATGGCTGGCAATCAGTGGCATCAGTGGAACCGGTGGCAATGGTGTCGCCCAATGATCATGTGCTGGCTGGGAAGGGCTGCTCGTCTGTTGCTCTGAACCTCTGGTAGCCGTAGCCTGGTAGGTGGAGGGGCCTTGTGGAAGCCCTTGGTATGAGGGACATCACTGGGGTGGAGGAGCAGACCTGGATTCGGGTGGGAGCAGGTTCTCCTGGGTCTGGAGGGTTGTTGAAGTAGCTCCGTGATTTCTAGTCCTTCACCACTGGTACTGGGTTCCTCCATGTTCTTGAGGGCTGGGTTGACATAGGATGAGTGATAGCTATGCCGGTTGGAGGATGAAGGAGTCGGTGCTACCAGCTAAGAGAGAGAGTTATACTGGTGCGGATGTGTCCTGATCTCCAGCAGGACAGTGTGTCTGCCTCCTGCTGTCCTGGCTCTCTGCCTTTCTTGTGGAGGCGGAACTGGGGGTGGTGGATGTGGCTACGACTGTGGTGACTGAATGTCTCCTCTCTCACCACCGCAACCAGGGAGTCCTCCTGCGCTCCACCACGGTGGACAACAGTTCCGCGGGTTCTCCGCCATGGCATGCTCCACAGAAACTCGCCTGGAAGACAGGGACTGTGTTCTCGGCTGGAAGAGGACTGGGTCTCAGCAGGCTGAACCGGAGAGAGAGGGTAGACGAGGGACTTCCTGGTGCTCCTCGGTGGCGGATTTTCACCCTCCAGGCAGTGCACCTGGGCACGACGTAGGTCCTCTTCGCTGTCCGCGTGATGTTCAGCTTACATCTGTGGCCTGGCCAGATTTTTCAGGTTCAGCTTCCCATACAGGTGTGCATATGTTTCACCAGCGAGGAGCACTCCGAAGTGTAACCCATACTCTCTACCCTCTCTCTCCAAGCAGCTGCTTCGCTTGGTGTCCCTGTTACAGCTGGTGTCCCCTTCGGCACTAGATAGATCCATTCTCTCTCAGACGCTCCAGCACCATCATCCTCTTGTTCCTCCTCAATGAAGTATTGCCTCCCTCTCCGTTCCCAATATGCCTCTTTCTCCTTTGCAGGACCAGATAGGCTCATCAGAGGGGCTCCCAGTGTTGGGCTGCTCCTCCACACCAACAGCAGCAGCAGCACCAGCAGGATAATCATCATCACTCATCACCAGCAGGATCATAATCAGCAATCATCAGCAACAGCAGCAGGAATCCAGCAGCAGCATCATCAATCATCATCATCAGCAGCAGCAGCAGCAGCAGGACCAGGATCAGCAGCAGCAGAGTAATTCACACAGGGAAAGCCCCAGAGCCCAGCCCCAGCAGACCAGCAGCACCAGCAGGACAGGAGCAGAGCAGGACCAGGGAGCACGAGCAGGACGAGCAAGACTAGGAGTACGAGCAGTACGAGCAGTACGAGCAAGTCCAGGAACACGAGCAGGACGGGACAAGTCCGGAGCACTGAGCAGGACAACAGGACAGCATGCAGCTTCAGCAGAGTACGCAGTAGAAGCACCATTGCCAGGAGCAGCTTTCAGCAGAAGTCAGCAAAAAGGGACGAGCCCGAGCAGCCATGAAGCCCAGTAGAAGCAGAGTCGGGCAGGGGGCGGGAGGGTGGCCTGTCCTATTGCAGGGCATGCGGCAGTTTGCTGAGCACGCTTTTGCTTTTCTTCCCCCATGGTTGTGGGGTTGCTGGCCTGGCAGGGGAGGCTGGCAGGGAGCTGGCCAGTTAAGCCTGGAACCAAGGCTTGCAGGGAAGGCTGGGCACCAAGGCCTGGCAGGAAGGCTGGACCAAGGCTGGCACGGAAGGCGGCACCAAGGTGGCGGAAGGCAGGCAGGCAGGAGGCAGGCTGGCAGCAGGAGGCACCAAGGCTGGCAGGCCGACTGACTGGCTAGGGAGGCTGGAAAGGCTAGCTGGCAGCAAGGCTGGCAGGCAGCAGAGTGAAGGCTGGCAGGGAGGAGCTGGGCCAGGAGGCTTGGATGGCAGGCTGGCAGGAAGGCTGGCAGCAAGGCTTGCAGGCAGGCATGCAGGCAGGGCAGGCCAAGGATCGATGTATCCTGCAGGCAGGTCTTTTCTTCCGAATGCTGGCCCAGACGGTGCGAGCTGCTTCCCTTTATATTGCGTTGCTTGCGCAATGCATCCCCCGATGCGAATTAACGCCACAGGCCCATCCGTTTCGCTCCGCTGTGCATCCGCTGGCTTTCCGCTTGAGCATCCGCTTCATACCGCTTGCAATCCGCTCTGCATCCGCTGTATCCGTTTCCGCATGCCTGCTTTGCCTTGAGGCCCCGAAGCCCTGCGGATTTACCATCCCACTCCATCCGCTTGCATCCACTTAGGCTTCCATTCCGCATCCACTTTCCATCCGCCCTGCATCCTCCCGGCGACGTGTTTCTGCTCCACTTAATGCAAATTTTTGCCCCTTTTGAGAGCGGATAACAATGGATGGAATTTTCTCGTCGTTTGGTGTCCGTTTTGCATCCGTTGGGGGGGCAGTGTGACAGGGCTTAATAGTTCCGAAACTGGCTGGGAAACCATACTCAATGAGGTAGTCCTTAATTGGGTCTAGTCTACAATGTAAGGAAGTAAAGCATGGGGTGCACAAGGTTTCGTCTTAGGCCCAGTACTCTTCAAATATCTCGAAAAGTTGGGAATAGAAGGGGAACTTACCAATTACAGATATACTAAGCTGGCAGAATAGCTAACACCCAAAGAAGATAGCGCTCAAGATCCAGATGGGCCAATATTCTAATAAAAAACATGGGCCATAATTGATAAAATAAAATTCAATATAGAGAAAACTAAAGTCTACACTTCGGCAAGAAAAAACCAAAGTACACCAGAACTGGTGAAACCAGGCTCAATAAGCAGGAACTGTGAGAGGAATCTGGAGTCTTAGTTGGACAAACACTAAATATGACCACAGTCGGTGCAGCAGCAAGCCAAAAAGGCTTAATGCATCCTAAGTTGTATTACACAGAGGGATACCATCAGATCAAGGAAGTCTAATTCACTCATAAAGCCTTAGCATAGACCACGCCTAGAGTAGCTGCATCAGTTTTGTTCACACCCGCATTATTAAAAAAAGATGCTGAGAACTCTAGAAAAAGTACGCAGAGAAGAGCACCAGTGATGATAAGGGGACGGAGGGCTCAAACTTACAAGGACCGTTGCAGGAACTGGGTTGGTTGGTCTAGTAAGAGAAGGAACCAAAGGGGAGACATGTTAGCGGTCTTCAATATTTAGAGGGGCTGCAGCAGGGAAGGAGGACGGGTTAAGCTATTTCTAAGCACTGTAGGTCAGACAAGGAATAGATGGAATACTGAGCAGGAGATAGATACTGGAATAAGGAGAAACTTTTCATGATAGTGAGAATAATCACAATGAAGCCGAAGTTTGTCCTCAGAAGTTTAGGAGCGGCCATCATTGAGACTTTCAGTATTGAGGAGGACCTGCATTTAGTCGGGAAAAGAAATTAGGGGTTCCTTTGGGGTGGGGGTTGGGACTAGTTGGCCTACAAGGGTCCTTCCAATTCTGATTAATTGTTAAAGAATCTGTAAACCTCTGAGTTCCCTTCCGCTCTATCTGATTGATTGCCTTGATCATTTGAATAATCAAGGGGAGACAACCAAGCTGGAATTAGGAAGAAACTCCCTAACAGGGACAATCAATCAGTGGACAGCTTGCCTTCAGAAGCTATGGGTGCTCATCACTGGAGGTTTTT
>BHFT01043872.1:0-61732 GCA_004320025.1 Laticauda laticaudata | reverse complement strand
TGAACCAATCCTTTACTGGCCTTTCTGGCCAATCAGAAGAGACTACTTGGAACCTTCCAAGTTATACAGAACAAAATACATCCAAGAAGAAATGTTTCTGATTTCTTTGTTTATGGCGTCCATCAGTGGTGGGATTCAAAAAAATTTTTACTACCGGTTCTGCGGACATGGCTTGGTGGATGGGGCTTGGTGGGCATGGCCATGTGACTGGGTGGGTGTGGCTTCTTCTTTTTTCTTTTTTCTTTTTTTCTTTTTTTGCAGNTCTTTTTTTCTTTTTTTGCCCCCCCCCCCCCCCCCCGCCCATTTTTTGCACCTTCTCGGCTTCAGAGGAGCCTTGGGTGGTGTTTTTACTCCCAGAAGACTCCTCTGGGCCTCAGGAAGGCAAAAAATGAAAGGGGCTGAGTCCCTCCCTCCATTTTTTACCTTCCTGGGCCTCAGCAAGGGGAATCCTGGCACAGCTGATCCTATGAACAGCTGGTTGTCAGGAGGGGAAAAAAATAAAAAATACCTTAAGGGGCATCAGGCGGGCAGGGTCAGCGAGCATCGGGAGGGCAGGGCAAGCAAGCCAGCAGTGACCAGATGACCGAGTTGGGGGGCGTGGCCAGCCAGAACTTACGACCAGTTCGGCAACCCATGCCAAATCCATGCTACCGGATCGCCTGATCCGGTGCGAACCTACTGAATACCATCACTGGCACCCACACTGTTGCTTTTCCAAAAGACCCTAAAATGGCATTTTGTCAGTGATCCTGGAGACCACGAATTGAGATGGAGTTAATCAAGGGGCCGATTTGTTGTTGCTGTGGGGTGGAGGGGGGTTGAGCTTCTTTCATAGATGTTTTATATGGTGGGTTTTTAAATGTTGCAAGGTGCCCAGAATCAGCTAAGTATGAACTGAGCACCTATGTAAGTTTATTTAATAATGATAATAATTTACTCTCCCAAGTAAGTTTCATTGAGGGCTGCATCAGTGTTGTGTTTGACCTCAAAGGGCTGGGTGGGCATGGCCAGAGTGGACTTGGCCAACTTGACTTCACTCATGTCGGGGCCATTTGTGGTGGCCAAGGCAGGGCTGGGGGATCCTCCTGCAGCCCTCTGCCAGAGAAAATGGAGCTTGTGAGGGCTGTGTGCAGCCTTCTCAAGAGGCATTTTCCCTGGCAGAGGCACTGTGGGCCGGTCCTTCACTGTTTCCAGGGCGGCCCCGTGAACCAGATTTAAGTATCCCATAGGCCAATCTGGCCTGCAGGCCTTGAGTTTGATAACCCTGCCCTAGAACAATGGCCCTATATTTGTAAAGTTATGTGCATTCCAGGGAAGGTGAAGTAGGTGGAGGAATCAAAGGAACTACTTACCAGAGGATGGTGTGTTGGCTCCAACTCTTTTTAATATTTTACACCAACAGAGTTGGAAGGGACCTTGGAGGTCTTCTAGTCCAACCCACTGCTCAGGCAGGAAACCCTATACCAGTGGTTGCCAACCAGTGGGCCAGGGACCACTGGTGGTCCATGAGAAAATTTTGGTGGTCTTTGCAGAGAAATTCGAATCCCCAAAGGGCCACCCACAAAGCAGTTAATTCCAGGCTGGGATTGCGAGTACAAGGCTGCTTGCTTGCATTGTGAACAATATGATCGTAGTGAGGAGTGGGGAAGGGCGGAGCGGGGGAGCTTGCCCACTCACCCATGCCACCTCACCTGGCTACCAGGCTGCTTCTTTCTGCTTCTTTCTGTTTCTGCTTTTGGCTGCATGCAGGAAAGCCAGCAAAAGGTCTTCTTTCTCTCCCCAACTCTGCCAGAATGAGTCTTTGGGATCCTGCAAGCATCCTGCTCAAGAGCTGAGCCCGTGCAACAAGTCTCACAAAGGACTCATTTCTGGTGGAATTTTGGGGAGAAAAAAGAAGAAACACTTCTGTTGCATTTTCTTTGCATGAAGCCAAAAGTCTCTGTCTCTGTGTTCACTGTGCTGTTTCTCTCTCTCTCTCTCTCCCTGTAGAACAGACTTGGAAGAACCTATCTGCGATCCCAATTAAAGAGTATCAATCCATAGCGAAAGCAGGGTGGGGAATTTTCCAAGCAGACTTTTTTTAGATTTTCCCAGGATCTCTGTCCGAAGGACTATAAAATTATTGGAGTTTTGGTGTCCCTAGTCCAAAAGGTTGGCAACTCTGCCCAATACCATTCAGGACAAATGGCTTCCAATCTCTTCTAAAAAACTTCCAGTGTGGGGAGCATTTCAAACAAACTTCATGCGAAGGCAAATTAGTTCCAAACTGAATCTAAATTGTTCTCTAACTGTACAGGAAAAATTCTCCTTAGTTCTGAAAAGGTATGAATATTCATCTCCCTTTGCGAAGTTGCCAAGCCAATTTCCTGTACAAATACCTAAAAACTTCCAAACAAATATTACATGATGACCGAGCAAAAGACGGCAAGTGGGGGGACATTTTGAATGAGTAAAACAATACCTCATTAAGTGAAACCAAATGGTAAAACACGATTGGACCAAAGTATATAAATATGAACAACAAGTTAAAAGGACCCAAACAATCAGGTCATGTGCCTTACCATTAATTCACAATAAAGAGGCTGATCACAAAACAACATGCATATCCTATAATGGAAAAGGGAAATAATTTGCACACTGTCTACAGCCCTAAATATATAAGGGAATATTAAACACCATACATAACACAGAATAATCCGAGATTAGGACGGGACCTCTACGATAAGGGTTTAAATAGCATCCAACCCAAGACCGCCCAAAAAGCGGAGAAGACACCTTCACCCCACTTGTATTCTAGAACAACATGACAACCTCTCAATCTTGAAAAATCATTCAACGTTGACATAGGCGCAGCTCCACAACTGAACTCCGGAGACGCGCAAAAAACTTTTCTGTTCATCGGCGCATTGAACCTGTCCTCGCACTCGTCAGCAAGCTCTCTCTCACTTCCTTATCCACCCGAAGATTAAACCTCTCTCCCCGTCGTCAGATTCCATCCATCACTTCTTGTCTGGCCCTTCATGAGCTTTAGCAACAACACATCAGATTTTAGGGGACCCCTTCCAATCATTGTGGGAAGCCCCTCAATATTGGCAAAGACCTGATATTCACTTGTCTACTCTCGGTCCCCTTACTCTGCCACCTAGACAAGACAAGCACAACAACCAGTTACCCTACATAGACAGGATCCGAAAACATAACACGTAGCAACTGAGGTTAGTGGAAAGCAATAACATCATCAAGGGAAAACTCGAACTGAGCTCTAATCATGCTGAGACCCCAGAGTGGCAAACCCAAAGAGTTAACCTTCAAGAACAAAACAGCTTTACGCCCTCTTTGCCAATACTTTGACATGACGCGACCATGCAGTCTTAGCCCAGACTGGATATAACATCAGCACAAATCAAAGCTGGATGAAAATATCAGAATTATGTGCAACTGAATGAAAGCTAGCAGAAAGTATTACACAGATGACTTAAAGCTGCCTCCTTTTAGATCCAGGATTTAACCAACAGACACTGGAATCTGCCGCTGCCTGTTTTTGCAGAGAAAGCAAGCAAGCACTACAAGGAGGAGCGCTAACAACATCCAACCCACTATCTAGAAACAACACCCTCTCGATGCCTACAGCCAAGGGCGTCAGACACTTGAGTGTCAGAGAACTCTGAATGCACCAACCCATTCACAAATCACCTAAGCATCTAGCCACATCTAAAAAAGATTAGCCCTCTATTAGATGTTAAGACATCGATCGGAGCGCGATTTTTGGTTGCCAGACCCAACTCTGGACACATCATTTCACTTCACCCTCTGACCCATGGTCTCCAACCCCACCCCACTGGACCATGCCTACTCATTTGCTCCAATCATGAACAATCCAATAGCCAAGTCAGTCATCAATCCATGCCATCTCCAGGCAATAATTCTTGCAAGCCAAGAAAACTCTAGTGGCAAACGATACTATCCACAAGCCATTTTAAAGCCGTGTCACACTGCCCAAACGGATGCAAAAAGCGACAGCACACGGCAAGAAGAAACAATTCGTAACAATCCCGTTGTTATTCCCTCACGCACAAAAGTCGAGCGAAAATTGCAACTCTATTGGAAAAGTAGGATAACCACGGACAGCGGGCGAGAGACGCAGAGGCAGATGCAAAGTGGATGGGAGACACAAAAGGAAGCCACGACAGCGGTGGAAAGCAGAAGATGGGCACGCAACACGCAGGGCTTCACGAGGGGCCTCAGCAACAGCAGAAGCGGAAACGGAAACAATAGCATGCAGAATGAATGCACAGCGGAACTAAAGCGAAGAATGCACAGCAGAAGCCTGCGAAATGCACAGACGCGTAAGACAAGAACGGATGCCCGAGATTAATTGCGACAATGCCGGGAGAAGGAAATGCAAATTGCGCTAAGCCGCCACAGAATATAAACTGGAAAGCAGCTCGGAAAGTCAAGTCAAGCACATATCAGAGGAAAGACCTGCTTCCAACACAACGTCAGAGCTGCCATGCCTGCCCATGCTCATGCATGCACTGCTCAAGCCATATGCTGCAGTCTTGCTGCCAGCCTCCCTGCCAGCCTTCCTGCCAGCCCTTGGTTCCTGCCAGCCTCCCTGCCAGCCAGCAACCCCACAACCATGGGGGAGAAAACAGGAAAGCCCAGCCATCTGCTGCCAGCCCTTGCAAGAGGGACAGGGCCACCATCCCACCCCTGGCCCTCACTCTGGTTCTGCTGGGCTTCTGTAGCACCGGGCTCGCTCTTCTGGAGCGGAGTTCTGCTGCTCTGCTTCTGGAGGAGCTGATGATGCGGGGGATCAGACAAGCACTCTAGCAACCAGCCACCTCCACAGCACCTGGACCCTTCAAACCCTGAGACTGAGCAACCAAGAGGAATGCCAGAGACTCATATTTTTTTTTATAGCTTCTTGTTAATAAAGTCTATCTTTGATTCCAACACACTTGCTTCATTCTTTTTTTAATAAAGTCTTGCTGGAAACTTTTAGGAAATGGTTTAAGCCTTTGCATGCTTGAAGGAATGGAAGTAAATAGCGTAGATGGGAATGATTACTGAGAAGTTAAGATAGCGTGGGAGAAGGAAGATACAACTTTGATAGGATAAGTAATGAAGGCAAGAAGTGGAGCTCCTTTTGGGGGGGAAATGACAAAATGGGGAAGGGAATTGAGGCAGGATACACGGCATGGCAGGATACCATACGGAAATGGGTAATAGGTTGTGGGATAGATAAACCCATCCAAGTGCAAGCATAGTGGCGACTGTTAATAGGAACTCCACCCCTCCCAGGACCTGCCACCCCTCATATAGCCCATTCACAATAATCAATATAACACATGTAAGCATATGATATCCACACATGTCAAACCATAAACAAAAACTCTTTATATAAAAAATTGCCCATTTCATTGAAATAGACACACCCAACATACAGAGCACGAAAAGGAACAAAACCAGAATCAATATCTATCAATCCTGTCTTGCAACTCCTACCCGACTACCCAGCCTGAGTGAGTTGCAAGCCAGTAGCATTTCAGGCAGTTGCCGCTGCTTTCTATTAGCACCTACATGTGGAGCTCTGTTGGGCCCTTGCAAATCCGTCAGTGTCGAGTACCAGATATTATGACCCTGCACGTCCAAATTCCCCAGGCATCACCAATGTACCCCAATTGCCTTGCTAGAGAGGTCACAGAGCAACTGACGTTCTGCAAGCCGCAAAAACCAATGAAAAACAAGAAAAAAACGGTAGCGGAAAGTGCGCATCGAGATTGTGCAAGGAATGCAGGCAAGCTTACCACGATCCTACCCTGCAATGGTCTGCTGGCGATAGCTGGCATGGTACGTGAGAGTACCTGGAACCCTGCTTAAGGCCAGGATGACCAAAGGCGTATCTCCAGCACACCCGTCTTGCCCTGACAAGCCTGTAGTTAAAGATATCCTCTCATCAACGGGTGAAAGGCTATTTGAGAGATGTAAGGAGCTATCAATGAGGTAGGTATGTGAGGGAGAAGAGGCATCATCCCCCACGAATGAAAGATGGAGCACCATACTTGCTTTCATTGGGCAGCGGGTCTAGGATCTGGAGAAGACCACACCATGAGGGTTGCTTAGTCCAGCCCCTCCTTGAGAAAACATGACATGTCGTTGTATACCGAGCATACTGAAGAATGAGCCGAGCCTTAAAACATCGTGTTCAATGGAACTTGTAAAGTACGGCAATCGACCATGGCAAGAGAGGAGTGATGATTCTGAAGAAAGCACCACTGAATATCAAGATAAGGATAAAGAGAACCGATGAGCGAATGGACTAGAAGTGCTTTTGCAGGCCACCAGTGCATTGCCTCTATGCTCCACACGGGATGCTAAGTGGCATAAGTTCCACTTCTGAATACCACTAGCTCATCGCAACTTCTTCCATCCTTACTTCAAAGTGCCAGGGGCACTGGAGGAGTTCCTTCCTTGTATTCTTCTCGATCCAATGTGCCTAGACCACTTCTCTGACAACAAAACTAGATGGTCACTCCGGTGGCACCCCTCCAGCCGTACTGCATGCTCCTGTAGGTGTTCCCTGAGGCCAGGGTGGCGCAGAAGTGAGTGACTAGCCATCCACCTTGGCACATTGCCAGTTCAGTCCTTGGGTGAATGGGTGTGATTACAACCTAGAGTCCGACGCCTGCAACAAGTTTGTCAAACATGGCTGAAGGCCAATATTCATGAAGTTCTCCCGGAAACACCCATGATCTTCGCTCACGAGCAATCCACTATAGCTTGTCGTTAAGTAGATGTTACTCGTGCTCTCGTCGCGAACATACTTCGGAGCCAGGACTTTTTTGGTTGTGCCTTCTTTTTCTTCCCGTATCACAGTACTTGTGTCACAGAGACTGAGATTGCGTTTCGCAGTGTTGCAGAAGGATGTTGGCTGCCGAAAGGATTTTATGCTCGCAATCCACGGTCGAACCATGACTGGAATGCTCGTGGGAAGCAAGAGAAGAGCCAGATGAAGGCATAGCAAGGGTCCTACACAGCTAGGTGCTGCGTCAATGAAAAGCATGAGAATGCTAGAACGAGATGCTAACCCCTATTCTTAAGGCAGATGATATAGGTGTACCCCTTATGCAATCCTCTAAGCAATCACCTAGGCATCCTCTTAAGCATCCTTAAAATCCCGAGATAAGTTCCCCTCTGCGAACGTTTTTTCCTTATTGAAAATGCCTTGTTCCACATTCGGCACCGATTCTTGCACCCGTCATGCATCTGTATTCCGCAATCAGTTCCGCCCTCCTGCAGGTCCTGGGCGGCAATATGCGCGTTGCGCGGATGCGCAGCCCTGAGCCTCAGCGGATACTAGCGAATGCGTATCAATGGATCGCCTAACGGAGCATTACTTAGCGGACTGCGCTACAGCCGGCATGGAAAACGGCAACGAAACTTCGAATACACTTTTAACCGCGCAAAAAGTTTTATGAACAGCCAAAAACTTTTGGAAAAAGCGAGAATTGAAACGTCCAAAATAAACGGACTGCATGGGACAGACCTAGAAGAGGAAAGCCGGAGGCAGTGAGTACATCGCGTTTTCCAACGGATGGCAAGTGTTTCTCTCCGTTTTACATCCTCTTTGCATCCTTTGGTGCAGTGTGACACGGCCTTTAGGAATGCACTGCTTTCCCCCCTCCCTTTTCTGCTGACAACTAAAAAGACCAAAGAAGTATCTTTTTTTAGTTGACACTCAATTTCATTGAGGGCCCCATCAGGGTTGTGTTTAATCTCAGGAGGCTGAGGGGTGTGTGGCCAACTCAATGTCACTCATCAAGGCTCCATTTTCAACCACAATGGCCCCCTGCAGTTCTCTGCCAGCAAAAATGGAGCTTGCAGCCTCCCTGGGCCTCCACTTTCACAGGCAGAGGGCTTTACAAGGCCGTTTTGACCAAAAGCAGACCCCAGGCGGGCCTTGCACAGCCTCCCTGAGGCCTGTTTTCACTGGCAGAGGCAACGCAGGCTGGTCCTTCACTGTTTTCAGGATGGCCCTGTAGCCCAAATCTAAGCACCCAGTGGGCCATATCTGGCCCCTGGGCCATGAGTTTGACACCCCTGGTCTACAACCAGCTCCTCAGAGATTAAAATCATTTAATTTGTTCCATTGAAGATGGAATTATTATATTTTTAAAAAATTAAAAATTCAGGAGAGAGATTAACATTTGGGAAAATCTTAATTAGATCATCGGAAATCTTTGAAGAATTTAAAAGCAGAGTGAACCATGGAAAGATACCAAGAGCCAACACCAATGGAACCAACAGAGGAGCTAGCAGCTGGATCTGCTGAAACTTGGGAGGTATGGAAATCATTGATAGACTGTGTATGAATACAACAGGATTCAAAAACACTCTGAACAAATGGGGCCATCTGGTGACTTCTGACCTTTGTGATTGTGGTGACAAGCAGACAACAACATATGTATAACTTCCTTTTGTGTCCTGAACAGTGTACATATGAGGATCTCATAGGAGCACAACGCAATGCAATTCATGTTGTTAGTTTCTCGGCAAGATTTGTTTAACTTGTACATATTTTAATCTAGGGTTTTTTTAAATTTTAACTTTTAGGTTGTGTACTATGCTTTACTTTCATTGTGATGCTTCTGGCATGAATAAACAAACAACACTTGTTTTATTTTCAGGGCTCCTGTATGAGATCACTTCAAAACTCTGAAATTTCCTGTCTGTTTTGTGCAGATGCTTTTTCAGAGAAGAAAGACAAAATGAAGGGGATGTCAGCTGCTCATTGGGAACTAGCCTCCTGTTTCGTTCTCCAACATCTTAGCTTTCAACCTATTACTTCTGGGGATATGTTGCATTCAATAGAAAATAAAATTCACCATCCCTAATTTAGAAGAAAAGCCAACTAAAAGTCTGCTATATTTTATGAATGTACATTCCTGTTTTCTCTGCTATTAAGAATGAAAGTGCAGTTGAATGAACAATTGGACTCTTTGTGATCCAGCTGCTTAGAGGTCTTCTCTTCAACAAAAAGCTTAATAATACGTATCACCAGGACTTTTTATCTTCGTAAATGTATTAAGAAGTAAAGCTCGAAGGCTGCAAACCCACTTTCAGTTCAATTTTATGTGGGATTGAGTCCCACATAAATCCTTGGGATTCACCTTGGAATAACTGCAAAATCACAGCTATCACTTACTGCTTAATGTTGATTACAATCCAGTGGCTACTTCTACTGCAGAGCTCTTAATATAAACCTTTTACTCTGTGAGAGCCCCTCAAGTACTAAAAGACTGATATTATAGCACTCTTAGTCATTTTCTTTGTTAGACTAGGAATACCCAGTTCATCATACAATATGACCTTTGATCTTTGTTGTCATTCTCTGCACTCTTTCTAGGGCCTCATCATCTTTTTTTTAAATTGTGGCAACGATATAAAATTATGTATTAACCAGCAACATTAATCATGTATTAATGTATTAATAATGTATTAACCAGTAATAGCCAGATGTAGGATTAGCTTTTTTGAGTTCCGCTGTATGTTACTCCACTCACTGTGACATTCTCCAGTGAAGCCTGAAATTATAAAAGCCATTTATTAAGATGGTTTTCTTACTTTAGCCAAATTATCAGTCAAAAACAATGTTCACTTTTCTGTCATTTAAATCCTGCTTTTTGCAATTTAATCCTAACTCTTTTAGTTGGGAAAATAACAGCAGAAAAAAATGGATATAGCAAAGTTGAGAAAAATGGTAAGGACCTCAGAAATGAGAGTGAAGGAAGAGCAATCAAGAGAATTATTTTTCAGAGAAGAAAGAATTATTTTTCAGAGAAGAAGAATCGGTCAAGGGAGTTGGTAGGAGAATCTATTTCTAACCCAACTGGTCCATGAGGAAGGATGCGTAAGCCTATCATTGCCTGTTTCAGGCAGTAGCTGATACTTGCTCTAACTGTTCTTCATTGTAAAAAAACAAAAGTGGCCAGATGCTGTGACAGCTTACTGGCACTCGCTGAGTCATTTCAGTACAGTTTTTCCTATGATTATCCTCCTCCAGCCTCAAGGGGTATGATTAATTCATAGTGTGTCACCAAAAGAGCCTTTCACCAGCACACCAAGCAAAAGTGCCTTCTTCCCACTGCTTCCTCAGATGATGGTGAAATTTGCACAGACAATCCCACCAGGCAGTCAATCTTGTAAAAGCACAGTTATTACAAAATAAATACAAAAAAATCTATTTATTTAAGGTTATTACTCTGACCTACAGGGTATTAAAACAATCTTTTGATTGACAGAAAACATCAAGTTGCTGTTTCCCCACGAGATAACATCAAATAAATTCCCAAATCCTCATTTCCTTTCCTTTTCTTTCCTTTAGCTACCTAAGAGTATTAGGGAAGTTCATCGTTTTTCTCCTGATTGGGTGATTAGGATGCATTGCACAAAGCAAGACTTTTGAAACACGAGATTACATCAAATAAATTCCCAAATCCTCATTTCCTTTCCTTTCCTTTTCTTTCCTTTAGCTACCTAAGAGTATCAGGGAAGTTCATCATTTTTCTCCTGATTGGGTGATTAGGATGCATTGCACAAAGCAAGACTTTTGAAATTCAGTACAAATCCATGTATTCTAAATTAGGGAGGCGGGGGAAATCAACTACTTAATAATGCCTTTATGATTAGAGACCCTAAACTTTAATTTAAGTCAGCTTTCAATCACCCCTGTTATTTTTATTTTATCTCTGAATACACTCAAAAGCACCAGAATTAAAATACTGGAAGCAATGGTTAGACGTAATTTGAGCGGTAGATTTCTAAAAGCAACTTTTCTAATCACAATGGTACAGCCGAGGCATTTCACCAGAAGAAAGGCTATTCCGTCTTGATCTGAAACTGACAATAATGCCCCTTCTCCCTTTTATAGACCGCACACATTCCAGACATAACCTGTTTCAACTCCTTCCCTCAAAATGACCTATTGAGCACTGCACACCAGAACAACTACAAGAACATTTTTTCCCGAATGCCATCACTCTGCTAAACAAATAATTCCCTCAACACTGTTCAACGATCTAAAAAGTCTGCACTACTGTTACTATTGATCTTCTCATCACTCCTTATCACCCATTCCCCCCCACTTATGACTGTATAACTGTAACTTTGTCACTTGTATACTTACAATTTATATGGACTGTTTCCTAGTATGATTTGATTGCTTATTGTACCCTATGACTATTAAGTGTTGTACCTTATGATTGTGGACTCTCGATGAATGTATCTTTTCTTTTATGTACACTGAGAGCATTTGCACCAAGACGAATTCCTTGTGTGTCCAATCACATCTGGCCATTAAAAAGAATTCTATTCAGGAAAACCCGTCAACCAAAGGTGATATTCAGCAGATTCTGACCGGTTCTGGAGAGCCAGTAGCAGAAATTTTGAATAGATCAGAGAACTGGCAAATACCACTGACTGGAGATTTTACAGTATCCTTCCCCTGCCATGCCCACCAAGCCATGCCCACAGAACTGGTAGGTAAAAAAAAAAAAATGAATCCCACCACTGCCGTCAACCTGCAGCAGAACTCTAGAAATTTGCACTGAAAAGCACAAACATGGCTGTGGTAGCAAGAACTGAAGCACTGATATTGATAAGTGGATTCATCCACTCGAATTTTAGACACAGAGAATGGTGTCACTCGTCATCTATGAGATTCTCACTCATCTGAAGAAGCTTCTTGAATGAGAAGCAAATCATCTTCAAAGAAGAACAAGAAAGCCCAGTTGCCTTGTTGGAAAAATAATCCATCTGGTTTAGTTCCAAGCTGGGAGAAAGACACTGGAAACATGGAGGCTGATTGGAAAGATGGTTTAATGATGAAACAGAACCACCAGCACTTATGGTTCTGGTGCAGCTGACAAAATGGAGTTGAGAGTGAGGAGCTTTGGGCTTTGTATTTGAGCTTCCTCTTCCTGTGCAAGAACATGTGTTCTGTTGGCTGTTGTCAGATTCCTTTGGGGTCATGTAGGGGTTATGTAGGGGTCATAGGTGGCTCTATAGGCAAAAGAAGAAATGCAAATCCTAGGTGCTTATCTAAGCTAATCTGGTCCACCTCTGAATTATAGTTTATCTGTGCTCCCAGGTTTGAAGTTTGGACTGTTCTGGGATGGTGCAATGAAGGGGCTTCTGAAAGGGTGTTGAGCAATTTTTATTGTAGCTTAATGATTTTCGTCCTGTTTTGGATCTTGGGTGAAGAGCTGCTTCTAATCCTCCCATTCTACCTTTGTTCAGACTTTGCTGCAGGGAGTTTCAAAATATGCTGTCTTGAACGGATTTCTGTCTGCAGTATTTGCTTTGCCTATGAATAGAGCTATCTAGATACTTGTCTTCCTCTTTCAATAGCTCTTTATCTCTTAAGTGCTTATATCTGCTGGGGACTATTAAGGAAAGTGGGTTCTGCTTTCTGCCTCTAAAAAGACATGTTTATCCATTTCTCCCTTTGGGGAAATGTAATAGCCTGCCTTTTTTAATATTTCCCTAAATATTTCATTGTTCTAGGAGAGGTAGGTGCTGACTTTCTACAGCCTCTTGAAAAAGCACCTTTGGGACATAGCCCTAGCCTAGTCTCATTCAGATAGAAAGAATCTCTTTGGACATCAAGATCAACTCCCAGATTAATGTGGCAAGCCAAATTCACACATTCCAGAGAACAGGCTAAGTAGGCTAACTTAAGCCAAGGGAGACTCAAGATTCCAACTTGGCTTTCTCTTTCTTTGCCTCTGTCAGTCAAAATGCAGCCTCTCATCATTTTTTATTTATTTTTAAATTTCAGTACTGCAACAACCAAAGGACTCTCAGCAGTACATTACCATATATAAAACATCCATGCTAGAAATTATAAAATGTCCATGTCTGACAGTGATAAATGATAGGCAACAATAATCAGCATGCGATAGAAGTGGATAAATCAGGATGCACGGAAACATTATCTGCAAAACCTAACTTTCTCTAAGTGAATAGCATCTTAAATCCAGATATAATGTTCTTCCATCAGCACTATTCCAAGGTAAGTGTAATGAAATGCCCATAGCAGAATGCATATATCTGTGTGGCAATACAGAAGTTGAAAACATCTTACACATATTTTGCAAATTCATAGGGAAATAAGGTCTATTTATGTTTTGCCCCTTAATAGATAAATTCCCAGGGAGATCCAGGGTTGTCCAGGATTTAAAATCCACTATTACCTGTGGAGTAGCTAAATTTTGTGTTGCCGCGATGAAGATGTCAACATGGTTAAAGAAGTAATTGGTTTAAGAAGTTCTCACTTTTACCCCTAATATTATTTTCAGAAAGTTGTTTTTTTAATTAATAAGTGGCTAGGACATACTTACTCTATATTTTAGTTTTTCAATTTTTCAATTATCATTAGTTGGGTAGGTAATATACTAATGTGGCAATAGAAGTGTGAACATAATATCATTATGAGATTTGTCTTTCTATATATATGCTGGATTAATTTGCTTCATTTTATTTTTGTTCTTTTAATTTGCTGGTCATTAAATGGTTCTTGACTAAATAAATAAATAAATGTTAGTACTCCAGATGGAGGAGATGGTCCTGCAAGTATCTCAGTGCCAAGATGCATACAGCTTTATAAGATTTAAAATTAAACATTCAATTTTTATCTGGAAACCAGGAGACACATTGATCCAGGGTTTATCATCTGTTCCTGACATGTTGTGCTAATTAATAGGCAGGCTGCTGCATTTTGTATCCACTATTATTTCTGAGTGGTCCTTAAGGACCAAGGAGTGATAAGAATTAACAGTTCGAAAGCTTCCACTCCGTGTAGGACACATCAGCTAAAGTTGGGCAAAGATCTTTCTGTGTAATGGGCTATGAACTCAATCAATCAGTCAGAATAGAGTTGGAAGGGACCTTGGAGGTCTTCTAATACAACCCCTGCTCAAGCAGGCAGCTTTATCCCTTTTCAGATAAGTGACTGTCCGGTCTTTTCTTACCCTCAGGTGATGAAGCAGCTACAACTCCTAAAGGCAAGCTGCTCCACTGATTAATTGTCCTCACTGTTTGGAAGTTTCTCTTTAATTCCAGGTTACTTCTTTCCTTGATGAGTTTCCATCTGTTATTTCTTATCTTGCCTTCTGGAGTTTTGGAAAATAACAGATAATCAGAGTCGGAAGGGTCATTATAGGTTTCTGGCAAATGGCAGTCCAATCTCTTCTTGAAAGTCTCAAGTGATGGTACTCCCACAACTTCCGAGGGCAACTTCTGTTCCATTAGTTGATTGTTCTCACCGTCAGAAAGTTTCTCCTTATTTCCAGGTTAAATCTCTCCTTGTTCAGTTTCCATCCATTATTCCTTGTCTGGCCTCCAGGAGCTTTAGAAAATAGCTTGACCCCCTCCTCTCTAGTGTGGCAGCCCCTCAAATATTGGAAGACCACTGTCATATCTCCCCTCCTCTTTGTGGCAGCCTCACAAATATTGGAATAATCTTGAAAATAATCTTGGAGAATAATCTTGGGAGACAGGAGGAAGAACATAGCCTATACAATGGTCAGATATCTCAGCACACAGAAGGGATGGGGATATAAAAAGCAATTTAGGTAAAATCCCCCCTAATTCTTTGAAAAGTAGAGGCAAAGGAGGAGAGAACTGCTTTGAGCCTTGGAAAATTCTGTTACTGGAACCCTACAATAAAGGTAATATCAGTATTCATGGTTTTGGTTTCTTGTCTGGAATACCTCAGAGATCTGACATTCTGCCGCAGCTTCCATCTGTCTATCCACACATTCAGGGGGACTTTGAAACCACAAATCTGTTTTGCTATCCTCATATAGGAACAAATAGCCTCAAATGAATATACAGTGTTAGCAATATAAATCACCTATCAGCTATTTGGGATGGAAATATATAAACCAGGATTGACATTTTATTACTGTATCTTTAAAAGCATGCAAAAACTGAAATTGGGTGTGGTTCCGCAAATGGCCATAAGATGGAGCCAGAAACCTGGTTGTTTTAGTCTCAGGAAGTATCAGAAGAGAGTGTGAGTGAATCTCTGTTTCCTTCTGTTGGAGAGAGTTGACTGTTATTGGATTTGATGTAAGTCTGTTACTGAACTATTTTTGATACTGGACTTTGAAAGGATTATCCCTGAAATGAACACTGACTGATTTAATTGTGAATGACCTGGACTGCTTATTTGGACTGTGCTTAAACATTTACTGAAAGTAAAAACCTACATTAACTACACAGTGTATCTGTGTGCTGTATATGTATTATTCAAACACTTCTCTCACTACGTCTCCCTGTACGCACTCATTCTCCTAACGGGGAATTACTTCAACATACAGCAACTCAGTCTTGCTTGAGTTTAATTTCATCCTGCTTGAAAAATGTTTTTAAAAATGATTTATCTAGGATTGGCAGTAATATCTTATTTCTGAATATCGCTGATATAATTCAATTAGTGCAGATGAAGAACGGTAATCTGGATAATGTACATAAAACCAAAGTGGGCTTTTTTAATTTGGGGTGAAACTAATCATGGGGATCAGATGTACAAACACGTTATCCTGGCATTTGCCAAACATTCTGTTAGAAAAAGAGCCAGTTTGTTATTATTATTCTAATGTTTATCTCCCCTTAACAACTCTAATAGAAACTGCTTTTCAGCTGGCCAAGAGGTGGTCCTTTGTGAAGTGAGCGGAATACCTGAGAATTCCTGCCACTTATTGGATGTTTAACACAGAAAAGCATGGCTATAAAACATATTAGACCTCTTTTTCCCTATGACTTGTACTTAAATTATGGGACTTATTTCTGACTTTGTTGCTCATTTTTAGAGTTAATGGAAGATAAAGATCACGCTGACCAAGAGATCTAGTTGCTGGAGAAAGATATTAAAGGGAGATAATAAATCCCCCTTCTGCCTTGTTCTGTGAACTGAATGCTCACTTTCCCAGTACTTCTGCTCTTTGAAATCGCTAAGAATATGACTGTTGATTTCCATTTGAAAGAACAGACTGATTTGCAGATGCAGTTAGGAGACTAATATGAGTCTTAAGTTATATCAGATCTATGCTGAACTGCTCTTCTCACATCTACTGTTACTATATGTATCAGTGGTGGGATTCACCATTTTTTACTACCAGTTGTGTGGGTGTGGCTCAGTAAGCATGGCTTGGTGGGTCTAGCAGGGGAAGGATACTGTAAAATCTCAATGTATTTCATTCTTCTAGGGGAGAGGATGGGTGCTACCTTTCTACAGATAGATAGATGATAGATAATAGACAGATATAGATAGATGATAGATAATAGACAGATATAGATAGAAGATAGATAGAAAAAAATAGATAGATAGATAGATAGATAGATAGATAGATAGATAGATAGATAGATAGATAGATAGATAGATAGACAGACATGCTTTCCAGCTCCGTTCTCCTGTGCAGGGCAACCAAAGAAGACCCAGCCAATCAGTTAGGACTCAGGAGGCGGAGAACAGATGAGGGCGGGGCCAGTCAGAGGTGGTATTTGCCAGTTCTCTGTTCAACTATTCAAACTATTCAAAATTTCCACTACCGGTTCTCCAGAACTGGTCAGAACCTGCTGAATACCACCTCTGATATGTATCCAAAATCAGGGGTTCACGGGTAGAATGATCTCTGGACACAATGAATTGCTCTGAAGGCAACTTTAAGATTATGGGTTGGGGGGAAAAGTAATTCTTGAAGTACAACTGACACTATGCTCTCAACCCCATAAAGAAATATGTTGCTTCACCCTGCAACATAAGATGTTCATTGCCAATTTGAAGGTCAGCAAGCATGCAATGAGTGGCAGAAGCATGACAGATCCAGAGAAAATCAAGTGGTAGAATCTAGCTGCATCACATTTCTCACAGGTTCAATTGATGCCACATGGACCATTATGTCCATGATCCATTACCACTACTGTGAGAATAACCCTAGGCACTATGAGACCAGATTGTCATCAAGTAAACAAGCAGGTGCCTCTGGACAGAGCAAGCGCAGCTATGGGAAAAGCAAAAGTATGGGAAAAGAAGATCACTTATAGGATGTAAGAAGACCAACAAAAAACTGGCAAAAGTGTGTCTCTGCCAGAGAATGGCAAAGCAAGCTGTCACAGGTACCAAAGCCAAATACTGCTGGGATTTATATAGACAGCCAGACACAAAGAAAGGCAAAAAAAATCTTTATCAACTTGCAAAAATATATGCAAAGATGGCAAAAGAAATTGTACACTATATGTATGTAAAGGACAAAAAAAAAAACCCAGCAGGATAAGGTCAAAATCATGAGACACTGGCAACAGTACTATTATGAATTAAGGAATGTTTCTAAAGTCAGATTTTCATACCTACCATTTCTGACCAGACCTGTGCATTATGGCTGAAGAAGTTACCATGAAGTCTACCAGGAAATATCTGAAAGTTAAAAAAACCTCCTGGGGTAAAGTGACCAACTGGCTGATAAACTTCTTCAATGCCACTGTTGTTGTGGTTTGCCGGCAGCTGGTACAGCCAGCAGTGCAATTGGACAGTGGGGAAGAACAGGGACCAGTCAGGAAGTCTGTAGAGGACTCGGATGAGGGTCCTGCACCTGATGCAGAGATGGGCCCAGGACCATCTGAGAGTGGGGTGCTGCCTTCGGAGTCTGGCAGCAGTAAGGCAGAGGACCCAGGGGAGCCTGTTTCCAGTGTACATGTGCACAGAGCTGCTAGAAGGTAAGAGCAGCTGAAACAAAAAGGGCAACTTGGGAGTAAGGCTGGGAGGTGATTGCCTCTATGGGGCAATTAAACCTTGCCCCATAAGGTATAAAGGTCAGGCCAAGATGATGATACCTTTGCAGGAAGCAAAGTAGTTTGATCAATTCAGAGTCATCCTTGAAGCTCTTTGTACTTTGATTGGTTTCTTTTCTAGTTCATTTGATACTTCTGTTTTTGGCAGTACTTCACAGAACTGAGAGATGTGTGCTTATCTTGGGGGACTATTTGAGATTAATTCCAGCTGGGAATGGAAACAATTCCTAGTATTGCAATAAAAAAAGTCTTGTTTTTAAAATAAGAGTGTGAGTAATTACGGTTAAGGAAGCTTGGGTCAGAACAACTGTGAACTCGGTCATATCCTGCTGAGTGGGCCACAAGTATCATAATTTCTTCTTCAAGAGCAAAAACAACCTGGTAGACTGTTCCAACTACTGACCAATCTGCCATTTATCACACACAATGAAAATTTTTGAGCAGATTATCAATGAGAGCCTCCATAATATCACTGAAATCACTGTCAACCAGTAAGGTTTTGTCAAAGGCTTGAGTACTTGTATTCAGAAGTGGAATAACCAGCTTAGCCAATTTTGTGCCTCAACTGAGTACTTCTACCATCCAGGTCAGGAAAGATCTAGTGAAGAAAATCTCCTTCTGTTACTTTGAATCCTATATGCAAAGTGACAGTGTCATTAATAAAATAGTGCAGGCAAGAATAAATGCAACATAGCTTGCAGTGGAAGGAAATTGCTGGAGTGCTCTGGGATACATGTAGGCCAATTCACCTAAAATCAAAATTTTGAATCCTACCCCTGCTTGTACTGCCTACCATTTTAACATTGATGGCAAATGCTCACACAGCAGACGAAATTAAAGGTAACAGGCAAAAGTCACCTAGATGTGAAAATCATCCACTGAACCAGGTTTTGCTATATTTGATCATGTGAAATAGCATTCGTTCATCTGAAGATCCTGGAGAAAACACAATGAAGAATTTCTGTTGTCTAAATTTTGCAAGTTTGACTGACCATGTTAGACTCCTCTGATATGACAAAGAGCCTTAGGCAGATGCTAAATTTGGGGATGGGTGTCAGTCATTTCATTCTTTTTTGAAACAATTCTTGGCTAGAAGCTATTGGCTTTGGTGATTTGTTTTCAGTCTCTGAGGAAGGACTAGAATTTCATGTCTTGTCACCAGTATATGCCTCCATTTATCAGACTCCTTTCTCAAAAATGTCAACTTGAACATGAGCCTTATATCTGTTACAAGAAAGAACATTTTTTACAACTAACTTTTCTGAAAGTTTCACTCATTCAGAATTTCTGGTCTCCCTCCACCCCAATTTATTCTGGCCTATTTTAAAACTTAAACCAGGAAAAACATTTCTTCATATGTAAAACATTAACTCGTGGGTGAAAATCCTAAGATTATAGCCAGATTTGTAACTATGGCTATGAAAACAAAGCTTTTAATAACAAAAAAACAAATCAATGAGCTAGTCAATCAAAGTCTGTTATGTAACATTTATTTACTTGTTGAACTGTTTTATCCAATACCAAGTTCAGATTATACTTGTAACTTGCTTTGGGGTCTTTTGTCTGTAAATAAAATTGATTGATTGACTCTTCCACAGTTTCCAGGCAGACCTTTAAAAGGGAAAGGTGCACAGTTCATTAAACTTCAGCAGCTTTGAGACAACCTCATTGTCCTTTTGTCATCAGTCATGTTTTTTTCCCTTTAAACAACAAATTCTTAGCAGGATTTAGCAACAAATTCTTTCTTTAACCAAAAAGAACCAAAACAGAAGCATAAGGTTCCAAAGATGTAATTGTTCTGACAGTTTGAATTTAGTGGATTTTGGGAGGAATGGCTTTAATGTCAGCAGTTATGCTACCCCCTCCTTTTTCTTTACTCTGAGTAGGAAATCTTCTCCTCTGACTCTTGGGCTTCTCTCAGTTGGAATTAGAACTAGAAGTTGCCTAGAGAAATATCCCAGGGCACAGATGTGTAATAAACAGCCGGTTAATTGCAACACCCAGGAAGACCATTAAGAAAGAATTTCTGTGACTGCCATTTAAAAAAAAAAAAGTTTGATTTGCAGTGATTTCTTCTACTTTCTCTCCGGTGCAATAGCCCTAGAGGCCTTCTACTTTAGATAGAAGGAGGAATCTCTATATGTCCCTTGTTAGAGTAGTGAACTAATCTAGTTTCAGGCTTCTTGCTTCTGGTTTTGCCCAAAGTAAACCTCACCTCCACCTTTTTTGGGGAGGTAAGCATCATCTGTCATATAACATTTTCTTATTTGCAAATGCTGCCACAATGGATTACAAGATTTTCTTTTCACAAGAAAATTACAAGATACCAATATTCCAAAATGCAAAGAGTGATGCGGTGGCCTAGAGGTGGAGCTCTCATCTCACAATCAGGAGGCTGTGAGTTCTATCCTAGGTAGAGGCAGATATTTCTCTCACTGGGCACACTGAGAATATATCTGCTGAACAAAACTCCTGATTGGTGACAGGAAGGGCATCCGGCCAATAAACACTCAGCTTCATTCAGTTGCCCAGACAAGGAATTATGGGATCATTAAAAGGAAATGAATATACCAAAACACAAAGTGGTGAGTTATGGCTATACAGAGTTCTTGGCAACAACACAGAAGTGTTTTCCCCAACCTTCTCTCCTGTTTGAGTTTGGGGTTCCATCTCTCAGTGGAGTTTTTTTTTTTTCCATACAGGCAGAGTTCTAGTTGCTCTCACTCCCTTTTTGATCTTCCCAGCAAAGGTACCCATACTGGGAGCAAAATTACTCCAGAGCTTCCCATGGGAACTATAGATACTGAAGCTTCCCATCCTGTCACATCACTAATCCCTTGGGTGAATTACTCTGGAGGGAAGAATAAGTTTAGAGACAGTTGCTATCACAGAGTTAAAGAAGAACAGATCAATCAGTCCATGACTATTCATCTACACTACACTATGTAGTGTAGTGTATTCATCTACACTATTCATCTACAAAAAAAATCACATATGTGACTATGAAGAAGTAGATCGTAGTCCAGGAAATGATTGTGCCTAGCAGTCCTGGAGAACTAAGACAAATGACTATAGTGGATGGATTGAATCAAAGAGATTACTGGAATGTCCTTGGAAAACATAATTACTGCAAAAGATAAATGCAGATAAGAAGTATTTATATATACAGTCACTCGCAGTCAATTCTAAGTCACTAGCTTCTAAAACTGCTTTGCCATTATCTCTATTCCCACATCATTTCTAGGGTCCTCTCCCCACAGAATATTCCCAATTCACTTTTCACTTTTTTCTGGATAGATTCTGGACATATTTATAAAGGATCACACTGAGTGGCATTCACTCACTACTTTTATTTTGTAAAAATCCCTGGGGGACCAATGTTGAATCCAAGCATATTCTTGGCTGATGCCTATTTGCATTGTTTTAACTTCTTTTTAAACATTGTTTTATTACTAAATATTTTTAAAAAACATGGTTAATCTGTAGGCTTGGTAGATAACATGCAAGAAATCTGCAGGCAGACATGGGAGGAATGTACTGCATCACATAGACAAGGGGTGCCATCCAGAGACAACAGTTGAAAAATCTAAGAACACAAACATGGGAATGGAATGCAAAATGTCCAGCCAAAGAAGTGCCAGAATGTGGAACTGTTACCGAAATACCTAATTTAAATCTTATTGGATACCACCAAGATGACCAAAGAGGGGAGGACCCGGGAGAAGGAAAAATTACTGGGTTTACGCAGAAAATCTTCAGATCTGGCTTTGCAACACTTGGCTTCAGTGAATGGAGTCAAGGGTCTTTCTTTCCTGGATGTCCAGGCTGGGAAAGGTATGACATACTTGAGCAATGGATGGAAACTAATCAAGGATAAAAGCAACCTAGAACTGAAGAGATGTCTCCTGACTGTGAAAACAAATCAGTGGAACAACTTGTCTTCAGAAGTTGTGGGTGCTCCATCACTTGAGGCTTTTAAGAAGAGACTGGACAGCCACTTGTCTGCAATGCTATAGGGTCTCCTGTTTGAGCAGGGGCTAGAGTAGAAGATCTCCAAGGCCCCTTCCTAGTCTGTTTTCTGTTCTGTATTTGGACATGCAGGCACTATTGATCATAACCAGAAATATCTAAGAATCTTATTATACATAAGATTCTTCCAGTCAACCCTTCCTAAAGATCTTTATTTCTCACACATGCTACATCTTTATACTCTGCTTTTAAATAGCTCTATATTCAACTCTGCAGAGGTTCAGAAGCTTTTGAAGGTTCTTATTATATTGACACGCTATGCTCTGAATGCACTAATACCTAAAATGGCAGCTATGCAAATTTCACAGCCAATCAAGAATCTGGACTTCCTCTTTACACAGAAGGAATCATTTCACTCATTCTTTCACACAATTTGTGTAAAGCACAAATATTACACTATGTGGAGATTTCTGGGGAGCCAAGCTTATTTTGTGCTGAAAAAAGCAGAGAATTACATTAAAAATATACACAAGAGGAAACAATTTCTTTGAAAGACTGTAACTGCAATTAAAAAAGAATTTTAGACCTGCCAACGCTATTAACAATTCTTTCTCAAATAATTCTTTTCTTACAAAATTCACCGTTTTGACACATAATAAGACTTCTCTTCCTGCTATATATATAGTCAGTGATTGAAAAAAAAATGTTGCATTTTGGTCTTTACAGTGGATGGAATTAAACATTTGACACCTTTCCAGAAAAGAATGGAGGGTTTTAAGGAATAAAGAGGAATTATAAATGCTCTATATTGCTTCAGTCACACAACTCTGAGCAGCTTATTGCATGGGGGCGGGCCCAGTCAGAGGTGGGATTTGCCGGTTCTCCGAACTACTCAAAATTTCCGCTACCAGTTCTCCAGAACTGGTCAGAATCTGCTGAATACCCACCTCTGAACTGGACTTCCTATTTTTCCTTGAAGACATTTCATTTTTCATTCAAGAAGCTTCTTCAGTTCTGTCTTTTAAGCCGAAAGGATAGAACTGAAGAAGCTTCTTGGATGAGAAGCCAAAGCACCTTTGGGACAGCAACACACAAGATCCAAACTAGGGCAAAGCCATTCAGCTGACCACCAAGTGTCTTCATTGCATCATCAAGCTTTAACCAAGCCTGGAACTCAAGACAGCCTACAAAGTTAGCTATGACCCTTGCATAGCTCCATGGTACTCTGACAGCAGCCAATAAAATATATTTCTTGCACAGGAAGAGGAAGCTCAAGGGCAGGCCCAAGAGAGAGTATAAATAGCCCCCTCTCTCTCTTCCATGTGTTCAGCTGCCCAGAACTTCAAGCCATGTGGTCCTCTTGTTCAATAACCATCTTTCCAATGGGCCTCCATGTTTTCAGTGTCTTTCTCCCCACTTGGAACTGAACCCAGATGGATAGTTCTTCCAACATATCTATATCTATTTATCTGTCTATCATCTACCTATCATCTATCTATCTATCATCTATCTATTTACAGAAATGAACCTTGTCTTTCATAGTTTCTGTTCTAAGCAGAATCTGCATTTTCAGATATCTTCCATTTCCAGAACTGGAGGTAGAGAGGTTTATTAGATCTGGCAGGGTTTCTTTGCAGAACTGCCTTGCCCAGCTCCCCATTCAACTGGAATAACTGGAAATGTAAATCTTCATATGTTTGCTGATGCTGATTCTCTGCTTCTCCTTTAGATTAAAAATAATCCAGGAAAGGTCTACAGTAGATGGCTCTTTTTAAGAGATGATCACAGATGGCCAAACAGGTTAGAGAATTCTGGGACCTGAAGTTCTAGAGATCATCTAGATCCAGAGGGGAGCTCAGCCATATTAATTGAATCAGAAAGTTAACAATTTTCTATATTCTAAGAGCAAATCAAGGAAGCAGCTTTAAAAAAAAAAAAACTACTACATTTAGGAACAGGCAGATAATTAAACTCCAACCTACATACTATTAGTGTTAGATATTACAAGCTGTTGATGTTTTAGGTTGTGATGTTTTGGGACTTTCATTTTTAAGGGCTAGGGATACAGAAAATTTACAACTGTTTATATTCACAAGACTTCCTTAACATTCAGTCTCTTTAAACAACTGATTTACATAGCTTTAAGCATTTCCCAAGAAACTCTTCTTTAAGGAACTAATTGGTTCACTCTTTGTAATGTACATTTCCCTCCTGTAATCTCTTTGGGCAACTCTTAGAAACCCACATTCTTTTGAGATGCATATTTCATTCCCCATTGAGATTTATTTTTTGACAAACAGATACAAATGGAATCATTCTGTACTGGTGTCTATAAAGCAACAGGCCCTGCTTTGGCAAGCAATTTTTAGCACAAAAAGAAATCCTTCAGAGATTTCTTTTACATTTCTAGCTTTATAGTTAATCCTGAAAAAATTGATGTCATCCCAGCATCCTATCAAGAGAAAGAAAAGACAAGTTTCTTTGAACAGTCTGCTAAACTTAATAGCCACCAGCATATTTTTATTCCATGTTTCTTCTAAAAAACCACTACAAATAAAATTTTACTTTTGGGCCAGAAACCTATCAATACTAAATAGTTCACAATAATTTTCTTCACTTGTCAGATCCAACTTATGAAGTCACAGATTCTAGCATGCAATTCTTGGTTTTCACCCAGTTTTCTCAATTACGGATTGTTGGTAAAGTTTACAGGAATTGAAATCCAACCATTTGGTAGATACCTAATAAATAAGTCGACTTAATGTGACATGACTACTTCACATTATGTAGCATAATCATACCTAGGCTCAATAATATTTAAGGTCACTTTTATATTTTTCTTTCAGAAGACTTAGTTAAAACAAATAGTTCAATGAATTAATGCAAAAAAAGTTCCCAACATATTTAGAAGTTGTGACCCAACTACAAAAATCCATCTGAAACATAAATATACAAGGACAGTGCCACAAAATAAAATTACTTTTATTGTTCTTTATTGACTGAGAATTGCCCATGAAGCTGAACTGCTCTCTGCAGTATGTTCAATTTTCTCCTGGAAAGTTCTTTAAATCAAATTTAAAATGTTTGAGGATTTCTCAGGAGAACAAATAAAAAAAATTATTGGCTGGGAAATGTCCAGTCAACAATAATCAAATCTGGCAGATCAAACAAAGATGTTTAGAAAATACTAAATATGCCTGGCCTTTTCACTTCTGTAATGCCCTCAGGTATTTTGGGGTGGAAATAGTTTTTCTTAGGTTGTCAAATAAGCAAGTAATGTTTCTCCTTTCTAGCTTGAAGGCCTTAATCCTGATTCTGAATCAAATTTACCTATCACATATACAGCTTCTGTTTCTGCATCTTGCACGTTCTCTGGCTGTTCATGAATCAAAAATATATATGAGTTACAGTATATCCCAATTTCTCCACATCCCAAAAGGACTTTTGACTCAGAGTACACAGTTCTCAAAATAGATTGTGTGAAAGTGCCTCCTAAGTCCCAGCTGATCGGCTGGGTCTTCTTTTGTTGCCTTGCACAGGAGAATGGAGCTGGAAAGCAGGTTAGTGGGGTGGGGAAGGAATGGGATTTTGCAGTATCCTTCCCCTGCCATGCCCACCAAGCCCACCACAGGGGAGTAAAAAAATTGAATCCCACCGTATATATGTATATATGTATATATTTGTTTTTTTAAGCTCTCGCGGGTACTTACATTTGTGCTGTTTAGCTTCCTTCGGGTATTATCCCACGTTCCATACAGACGTGGGATAATACCCGAAGGAAGCTAAACAGCACATATGTATATATGTATATATGTATATATGTGTATATGTATATATGTATATTTGTTTTTTTAAGCTTTCGCGGGTACTTACATGTGTGCTGTTTAGCTTCCCTCGGGTATTATCCCACGTCATTGTAGTTCTGTTAAAGTTGTAGCAACGTTTCAGCAGAATCTCATCTGCCATCATCAGGCTTCTGTATTGAGTTCGTATGATAGAAGCCTGATATGATAGAATATAGAAGCCTGATGATGGCAGATGAGATTCTGCTGAAACGTTGCTACAACTTTAAAAGCACTACAATGACGTGGGATAATACCCGAAGGAAGCTAAACAGCACATATGTATATATGTATATATGTATATATATGTATGTGTATGTATGTATGCATGTATGTATGTATAGTATAGCTATGTATATAGATGTAGTAGTGTAGCAACATAGAAAAACAAAGTATCATGATATATTAATAACAGATAAGTAAGAAATTAAGAATTAGATTTAAGATATTTTTGTAGTAAATGATTTCAGTTAACACTAATAGAGATTTATACTTATGAAAACACTGTAAAATGTGAGAACGTGATTCTCTTTTTAAAATATTTTTTTTCTTGAATAAAAACTTAATTTAAAAAAAGAGCTGTGGTGGCACAGTGGTAAGAGTGCAGTACTGTAGGCTGCTTCTATTTATTTATTTATTTGATTTGTCAATCGCTTACAAGATAATAGGTATAAGTAAAAACATAATTATGGATACATATAAGAAAAATAAAAGAATCAATAGGACAGGGACGGTAGGCACGTTGATGCGCTTATGCATGCCCCCTGCAGACCTCTTAGGAAAGGGGTGAGGTCAATTGTAGACAGTCTAAGGTTAAAGTTTTTGGGGTTTGGGGAAGAAACCACAGAGTCAGGTAGAATATTCCAAACATTGACTACTCTGTTGCTGAAGTCGTATTTTCTGCAGTCAAGTTTGGTGCAGTTAACCTTGAGTTTGTATTTATTCTGTACTGTTGTATTGTTATGATTAAAGCTGAAGTATTCATTTGCAGGTAGGACGTTGCAATGTATGATTTTATATACTATACTTAGATCAGACTGAAGTCGGCGTAGTTCTAGGTTTTCTAGGTCTAGAGTTTCAAGTCTGGTGGCATAAGGTATTCTGCAATGAGTAGAGGAGCGGAGAATTCTTCTTGTAAAATATTTCTGGACTTTTTCAATTGTGTTTTTTTCAATTTTTCAATTGCTGATCACTGGCTGCTAGCAGTTTGGCAGTTCAGGTCTCTTCAGGCTCAAGGTTGACTCAGCCTTCCATCCTTCTGAGGTGAGTAAAATGAGGACCCAAGATTGTTGGGAGCAGCAGGCTGACTCTGTACACCGCTTTGAGATGGCTGTAAAGCACTGTGAAGAGGTATAAAAGTCTAAGTGCTATTGCTATTGCTAATCAGTGGAATGGCTTGCCTCCTGAAGATTTGGGTGCTTCATTACTGAAGTTTTCTAAGTAGACATTGGACAGTCATTCGTCCAGAAACCTATATAGGGTGTCCTCCCTGAGCAGACAGTTGGACTAGAAGACTGCCAAGGTCCCTTCCAACTCTGTTATTTTGTAATTTGATCTCTATAATGGACTATATTGTTAGATGTAGGGGGTGATCAGGACAAAAATCATCCAGGATTTCTGTACAGCCTTAACAAAAATAGCTGATAAGAAGCCTTATAGAGGTTTGGCAAGTTGGCAACTGCTTCATTATGACTAGGATGCTGTAACAAAATAATTACAGTTACACGTGCTATTGTCTGGCCACAGTCAAGTTTTACATTTCAGAGTCTCAGTATTATACTACATATCCAGCTACAAACATCCACACAATCAGTAGGAGGTACCAGAAAGTTAGGACTATTGTATCACTGCTGCCATACAGTAGCAATTCATATTTTTGCAGTCCAAATCTGGTAGCTCCACAATTTTGTCCAGATTTAAAACAAGATTTGATGTTGTTTGTTTTGCCATTTATCCAGAATGGTATAAGGTCTTCCTGACCAGGGAGTTGGGCGAGAAGACCTCCAAGGTCCCTTCAAATTATCTCTTTCCTTTCCCCTCCCTCCGTCTTTCTAGCTATCTATCTCTGGTCAAAATTTTATTTTAACACTATGCCAGTTGGATAGAAATCATGACATGTTTTTGCTGCATGTCTTGGAACCTCCTAAGAAGTAGTAAAATGATACTTCAGTCCTTCAAGCATTGCATATATCTCTCTCCACAAATTGTGAAGCAGGTCCTACCACCTTCACCAAAGAGATCACACACCCTGAAGTGACAACAAGCATTGCAACATCACCAGGAGATCTTTGAAGGAAGGAAGTGATTGCTTTCTGAAGTACCAGAAGGTCTGGCTGGGTGATGTCAAAGATAATGACCCACCAAGATCACAATTTGATCACAAAGAAGCCATCTTCCTTTCCACAGCAGTTTTCTCCAGCATATCTGGCATACTCAGATATAATAGGATTAATGCTGGCCTGAAAACCTACTTGATAGAGAACAGATTCTTTGGGCGTGTCTGGATATGCATGAGTGGGAACTTTGATGATTTGTTTGCAATCATCTTGATATTCTGGAAAGTACGGCCTATCTTTTAAAATACACACACACAAAAGCTCTTCAAGCTTTTGATGAGATTTTGTTCACACTTTCAAAAGTTGTTTCCCATTGCTGAATTAAATAGCTCTCCATTCATGGTTGGGTGGATAGAAAAGTGGTTGCACCCATTGCTGATCCTTCCTTTATTGTCTCTTTAGGATCCTTGGTGCTCTCTGAGCTTGGTTGTTTTCTTGCAGATGTTTCATTTCCCAATTAGGTAACATCATCCATGCTAGAAGGGAGTGGGGTTTTCTCTTTCATCATAATGCTGATGATGTTATATAGTTGGGTTTGAGTAATGAAATGTCTGCATGAAAACAACCAAGCTCAGAAAGCACCACAGACCTTATGATTACATTCTGAGCCACAAATAATTTCCTCTACTGGTTTATTGTCTGTTCTGAGTCACAATGTAGCTCTGCTGATTTTACACTTTGCATCCTTTGAATGGCAGTGATTAGTTGAATCTTCTGGATCTGTTGCCTTCCTTCTTTATTAGTGGGAAGAACATCAGCCAGTCATGAATCTGGAGAATGGAACTGACCCAGCATTGCAATCTGTCCATCTAGGCTCCTTTTCAAAGTCACTCCTATATACTTCCATCCTCTGCTAGGGAGGCTGGGCTGGGTTTGTTTCAGCATTAGATGACCTTAGCCTTGTAGTGCATCACATGTTGTTATTACTTCATTTTGCCATGAATAAATATACCATAAATTTTATATTTCACCATGGCATCATCTCACCATTACGCTATATTCCTGTTACACTGTTTAAAGATCCAGCAAGTGGTTGCCTATGCCACATGAACAATTGTGCTTTATAGTTTAGGGACACAATGTGGTTGCTGATGTGGTTGCCTGATGGGTCAATCTGAAAGAGGCTGTCTTGTCCTAAACTGCCACTGGTCACTGACTTTTATGTTTGCCACAACTGATGGCAACATATAACAAATTTTGCACACTTGTAATTGTGACCAGATACAAATGGATTAGAGGGGAAAACATCACCAGATTGTTAAGGATATCTTCAACCTGTCTCTCACCTGGGCTGAGAACGAGATGGAGGCCAATTCACAAACACCTAGCAGGAAAATGGTGTTGCCAAAGGTTCTTTATGCTACAAAGTATAAACTGTTCCCAATGTTTTTTTCAACACAACCTTTCTTTAAATACCTTTTGTGGCCATGGATCTCCAAGACTTTACTTAAGTTAAATCATAACATTTCTTCAAGACTTCACAGACCCCGGCTTCCGGTTTTGAGCCTCTTTGGTGATAGACAGAAATCCGCGATCGGATTGGAGCGCCCCAGGCCGGCTGGTTTCGGGGCTAAGCCACCCCATAGAGGTGGTGAAGAGGGGGGAGACTGCCAGCAGAGTTGAGGAGAGCCACATCTCTCCTCCTCAGCTGTCTGTTACTCCCTTTCCTGAAGGCGGTTGCAGAGATGGTCAAAAATGGCCACCTCAAAGAAGAACTTGACCGGAGAAGAATGTGCAGGAGGAAGATAAGAAGTGAAAGTTCTGGCTGACCGGGTTAAATTGCAAAACCAACAACAAAGGTACCTTGGAATTTAAACTAAAAAAAAAGTAACATTGTTCTCAAAGAAGATTTGGAAGCAGCGAAGGAAAGTAAAAAGGGAAAGGTTTGGCTTTTTTTTTTTCTTCTCACCCTTTCCCTATACTGACAACCAAGAGACTTAAATAAGAAATCAGAAAAAAAATCCGCTTTGACATCAACAGGCAATTAAGCTGAAAATAAAAAATAAAAGATGTCAAAGGGATAATTAAAATTTCTGGACATTTAAAAAGTTTTATAAACAGGGAAGGGAGAAGAAAAAATAAAATGGCAGGACTGGAAAAAGGAGGGAGACTGCCTGCAATTAAAAGGAATCGTACAGTTAAAATTTTAACAGCTTTTAAAAAAGATATTATTTTAATTGAAAACTCTTGGTAACTAAAATTGTAGAACCACAGTAAGAGAAACAAAAAAAAGTAAAAAGAAACAAGCTTGCATGTATTAGATTATTTGGTGATCATTTGAAACTCTTGGTTATTGCATTTGAATGACTAAAATTAATCGGGTAGTTGTTTAAAAATTTTATATAATAGCACTACTTCTGGATGAATTGAAAATGGAACTTAAAAAGTAACAAAGAAGATGCACAAGAAGGGAGAGACTCTTTGGCTTCATTTTTCCAATCTTAAAAATTGAGCATTTTGGAACTATGAAGAACAACAAGAAACTCTGCAAATCAAGAAGGCACTTGGGACATAAGAAAGAAGCCCATCTTTGTAATGAACAAGTAATCTAATGTGGGAAGAAAACAGGAAAAGGGGGAAATGAAAATGGAGAATTAAGACTTAAAAAACAACAAGAGAAAGAAAAATAGTTCGAAAAATAGAACGTAATATTGGAAAGCAACAAAAGAGAAGAAATACAGAAGAGAGAAATAGAGGGAGAGAAGACAAGGGTAAAAGGGCGAGAGAAAAGAAGAGAGGAAGAGGAAGGAAAAGAAGTAGTTTAACAGGCAGAAACAAGAATATAAGAAACAGGACCTATTTAGAGATAATTGGGGAAACATTTAACTGAAAACGGATTTCTGTAAAGGTTACACTAAGATATGTATTTTATATTAGTATTAGAAATTATATTTTAGAAATTGGAAACAATGTATGATAAAATGAGGATAAAATAAGATTTATATTTTAGTGAAATGTTGATTAATAAAATTAATTGAAAAATAAAATAAATGAATAATTGAATTAGGAAGGGACGGAACATCTTTAATTAGCTAATGTTTTATAAAATATAAGTGAAGGAGGAGGAGGGAAGTTATTATGAAAACTAAACACTGTTTCCCGATAGAAGTATGCAATTGTAATTTGAAAAATAATGTTAAAGAAGTTAAGATTTTAATGATTAATTAATATTAATGATAGAATTGAATTGGAATGGAAATGTGTTGTTTAACTACATATATTTATAAATCCTTTTTTTAAAAAGAATTAGTGTGTTATTTTAAGGAATGACCAAGCAGAATTTCAAAATTGAAGGTTATGTATTATTGAATTCTAATTTCAGGTATATATTGAAGCTAAATAAGAGTTAAATGGATAAAATTTAAATATATAAAGGTGTCATACTCCAATCAGCAACTACAGGAGAAACTTTGTTTAATGAGAAAAGATAATATGAAATTGAAATAGGACAGACAAAGCAAAGCAGCAAGAGAAATTATGCTGCAGTAAAAAGGCAGGACATTCACACATCCCCCTTGGCCATGCAAGATTTCAAGAATAACATGTTCCGAAGATCAGAATTCTCCTCTTCTTTTAAAGAAATGTTGAAAGTCTGTTCTCTGTCATAAAATTAAATGGGAACCAAATGGGAAAACAAAACAGGATTACTTCTCTGTCTATTGTGAGTTGAGACCTCTGCTCCCCCAAATCTCTAATCAGCAGGTAGCTCCACTCCAACCCTGCAGGAATTAAAATTACAGGTACTCTTCACCTTATGACCAAAATGGAGCTCAAAGTTTATGTTTTTAAATGAGAAATTTGTTGAGTTTTGCCCCATTTTACATTTTTTTCTTTGCCACATTTGTTAAGTGAATCACTGCAGTTGTTAAGTTCCTACCATGGATGTTAAGTGGGTTTGGTTTTCCTATTAACTTTGCTTGTCAGAAGGTCACAAAAGACGATCAAATGATTCCAGGATCCTGCAGCAGTCATAAATATGAGTGAGTTGTCAAGCATCTGAATGTAAATCACATGACCCTGGGGAATCCTACAAGGGTTGTAAGTGTGAAAAACAGTCACAAGTTACTTTTTTCAGTGCTGCTGTAACTTTGAACCATCACTAAACAAACAGTTATGTTTGCAACTAAAAACTTCCAGGCACTCTTGTCTTTTCAGAGTGATTTGGTGGCTGGTTTCTTTTCTTTTCCTGTATTTTTTTTTCAGAGAAAACTTAAGGATAAACAGTGCTGATGAAATCATTCTATTCTGTAAAGGAGCATGTTGAAATAGCAGGCAGCTTTGCAGATGCTCAGGGCCACTTTCCATATTTATTCTCTTCTTCCTCCCTCCAGCTATTGGTGTCTAAATGTGGTAGCTTCGTAGACGGTTTTGTCGGGGGCTGTAAACAAAGCTATGTGGTGATTAAAACAGGTGACCTGAAAGTCACTGAAGGATAGCAAAAAGATGAGCAATTCTTAGGCTTCAACCAATGGCCAATTTCCTTCCTTCCTTCCCCTCTCCCTCCCTCCCATATGTGGGGTCTGCAAGAGCAGCAGAAAGGTAGACTTATAAAGACCATAAGGAACAGCCTAGGCCGCTGACTGGGAATTTTAAGGGTCGTTGTCCACATCCGGAGAAGGCTTGGTTGGGTCAATCCAGTCTAGAAAGACAGTGGAATTTATTTATTTTTAATGGAAGAATAAATTGCATCATTAGCTTACTTTGGGGACTGTTTTTTTCCAGCTACACTATTAAGGAAGATATATTCTACCTATGCATCTTAATTCCAGTTTTATAATGCCTAAGGTAACAATCTAGTACTTACCTAAGAGTCTGTAGATTAAAAAGTGGACGTACTGTAATTATTAGAACAATTAGTTCCTCCTTAGTTTTTCTTCAGATGTAAACAAGAATCTACCCTTTATTTAATCAATTCCTAACCTTCTCTGTCTTGCCAAAGTTAAACAACCCATGGCTGTTTACAGTGCAAATGAACATTTAGCTCCCATAACTGAGTTGTCTTTTCTAGAGCAAAGTGTGCCAAATTTTTGACTAATGGGACAAATCCAAATTAAGCTAGGCAAATCTTGACTCTCTGCATTAAGAGATTAATTTATTTAATCTCTTCTTCTTCATTTTTCTTCCTTTTTACTGTTTGTTGCCTCAGCAACGGTAGTGACTAATCCAGTTCCAACTTTTTGATTTGCAGATTGCATTGGCAAGCCACAGTTGTTAAGCTTGATTCCCTCAGCATTTCAAAAAATTCAGGAAGCAGATTGTATGTTGTGCAAATACAACTGTTGGACTACTGGAATGGCTTAGCTTGGCAACCTATTTTTATGTCCTGGGCCTGTGACAGGGGTTTTCTCATGATCCAGATTGACTTATATAAATTTCTTTGGCTGTTTGTCATAGTGGCAAACACTTGCCAGCTCCAATACCTGAGGGTCACAAAATAGGACAATGCTCTCATCAAAGCAATAGCAAAATGTTTCTCATTAAAAAGAATGTCAGATATTGAATTGATATAATTTATATACTTGGCTTACGACTTGAGCCTGAAATTTCTGTTGCTAAGCGAGATAGTTGTAAAATGAATTTTGCCCCATTTTGGTCACCACACTACAAAAAAGAGAAAAGAAGGTCTGGGGGAGACATGATAGCTGTATTCCAGTATTTGAGAGGTTGAGATGCTACTGGTTTAAGGAAGGATATAGGTAGCCTCAATTTGCAACCACAATTGAGCCCAAAATTTCTATTGCTAAGCAAGACAGCTATTAAAAGAATTTTGACCCATTTTACAACCTTTCTTGATACAGTTGTTAAGTGAATCGCTGCATTTGTTAAGTTAGCAACATACGGTTGTTAAGTGAATCTGGTTTCCCCATTGACTTTGTTTGTCCGAAGGTCACACAAGAGAATTGCATGACCCTGGGACACTGCAGCCATCATAAATATGAGTCAATTGCCAAGTGACTGAATTTTGATCACATGACCATGGAGAAGCTGCCACAATTGTAAGTGTGAAAAAGCCAATTTTTCAGTGCTGTTATAACTTTGTACAGTCACTACAAAATGCTGTGGACATATTATAGTCCAATGGAACTTGCCTTGCTTTTAGTCTGATTGGGCTATGTTTGGGTCTAGGTTAAAAGAAACAGGGGACCCCAAGTACTTTCCACAATTTTCTGTTGAACACGTCCCAGAATTTCTCCATCAGGTTGTCTTCCCAATCACTTTCTGTGATGCTGTGGATTCCAGTGAAATCAATCCCCAATGGCTTAAACCACTCAAGTCCCAGCAGACTTGGCCGGCCCCAGTAGACCACGGTTAAAGGCAGCATTCTGGAGTACTTTTGTAAGGTCACTCGAATTCACCTATGCCAATGATGGGAATCTTGTTCCCTTGATAGTCCTTTAGGATTATCTTTGTTCGCTCAGCTGTCCTTTTGTCAGGTTGGGAATTAGACTTTTGATGGTGTCCCACGACACCACTGACAGAAGAGATCCGGAATCCACTTCCATCCGACATTGTTTACCTTCTATTGTGACTTGAACGTGGACTTTTCTGGCATTTGCCGTGCTGGAGTGGCCCACTGTCACAGTCTGGTGCGTTTCTCTCCTTGCTGTGATCGACTCATTGCTCCGTCATTTCCAGATGAATTGGCTCCAGCGGTTCTTGAGTTGATTTCCTTGGTTCCTTGGATGTGTGCCTTGTCTTGGCCTTCTGCTGCTTGGTTTGAAGGCTCGGCATGCCCTCACAATGTGTCCTCTCTGCTCATATTGTTGGCAGATGGCATCATGAAAATGGCATTCCGATTGGAGGTGATTTCCCTCACAACTCACAAACCAAAATTCCTTCTGTTTTTGCTCTCGGCTTTTTGGGCATCTTTCCGAACGTAATTGGTTCACTTCCTCATCATCGCCTGATCCCAACTTGGACTTGAGTCCTCATGGTGAATGGTGGCAGCATCCTTTTGAGGGGGTTGCAGTGTCTTATTCATCTTCCTCATGGCAACAAAGGATTTTTGGGATGCTTCTATGGCTGATGCTTCTTCGATGGCCTCCTTTAGTGTTATTTTAGGTTTTGTAAGGAGGCAGCTTTGTAGTGTCAGGTCCCTGAGTTCCAGGCTTACATGATCTCTCATCACCTCATCCACATTCAGATGCTCCGGCAATGTCTCTCAGGCTCGCAACGAAATCATTGATGATTCGTGAAATCAGAAGAATCAGTAAAATTCGTGCTTCTTAATTAGGCTGGATAGCAGTGGGGTATAATGGGCCCAGGCCATCATTTTTACATCTCTTGGTGCTGCGAGAGCTTTAGCCATTTTGAAAACGGTGGGGCCACAATGCATGAGAAAGATGGCTCATTTCCTCTGTTCCGTAATATCCATCAGGTCACTGCTTTCCAGGAACATCTGGAATTGGTTGACATAGGATTCCCAGTCCTCGGTTGTGGGGTCGAATGGTGCGGGTGGCATATTGTTCCCAGCCATGTTAAGTTCTTTGTCCAGTTAGTTTAGTATTTTAGTATTTTTAGTATTTAGTTTATTTGTCAAGATACAGGTATAAGAATAAATATAGTTTTGAATACATGAGATAGATACTTATAAGAAAAATAAAAACAATAGGACAGGGACGGTAGGCATGTTGGTGCACTTATGCACGCCCCCTACAGGCCTCTTAGGAAGTGGGTGAGGTCAATAGTAGACAGTCTAAGGTTAAAGTTTTGGGGGTTTGGGGAAGAAACCACGTGCTCACAATCCCGCTTCTCTCAGAATCCCACCTTCATTGCCAGTGTTAAAATGTGGGTGAGAGATAACGCAGGAGGCTCCGACTGCTTAGCTTCTTTATTGCATTGTTCAGAACAACTCGCGATAGCCATGGCAGCTCCTTTTACAGCGGACAGTGTAAAAGTGACAGCTCTTTAAATTCCCGCTGCCGTGGACCAACCAATCAGAGGTGCATAGGTAAATATCTAACAGACACTGCAGGGCGGGACCTTCCTTGTAAGATGCCAGAGTGAATTGAGGCACATAAAATTAGTTCCAGCATCTATACTTTGGCACTAAAAAAACAGTCCCCAATAATTACTATGGCTCATAATTTTGGCTGTTTGCCAAGCACTCCACCACCATTTCATATCAAGAAATGTTCTCCCATCCATGATTGTTTGTGTGAGAAAGGCAGGAATTGCAGGTTTCTTTTTTTAAACTCTAAGAAATCAAATAAGACTAGTAAATATGCTTTGTGGCTAATGCCCTGAGTTGGTGTTCCATTCTTAATTTAAGTCAACAATGTTAGAATTTCTGTTGATTCTCAAGTGTTCAAAAAAAGCAAGGGAAGAAGGATGCTCCTGAAATTTACTGAAGCCCTTTAAATTTCTGGGGAATCCAGAAAATCCCAAATTAGGTTCTTAATTAACAGGAGTTGAACTGATAGGAAAGATCTCCCTTCAAGGAATTAAACCAAAATATTATTTTGTATTATAAGTTGTATTATAAGCAATTTTTGGCTGTGCAAATTTCTGTGGACTGCACTCTTATTAAGTATAGATAATCCCCAAATTAAGCTTGCTATTTCATTTATAACTCCTGATGGTTAAAAAGCCACCATATGACTTTGCCTGATGTTATGACCTTTTTAATGGTAGTCATTAAGTGAACTTGGCAGTTTTAAAGTGAACACTGTGGTCATTAAGCAAATGCTAGGATCATTAATTGAACTCATTGATCACTTTGGAGCATTTTTTTTTGCCAGAAACTGAAGTAAATTTTGATTTCTATGAAAACTGTAAAATGCTGCCATTTAACCATGGGGCATTGCAAATGGCTGTTAATGAAAGCCAGTTTCTGATAGCCAAAAATTCAGTCTTTTGACCCCCAAAGGAGGAAGGCGGCAAATATTGGAACTTCAAATGTGGGTCTTAAGTTCCTTTTTCAAGGTCTGTCATAACTTTGAACAATTGCTAAGCGACCGGTTTTAAGTCAAGAACTACCTACAATAAGAAGATTTTTGGATTTTGCCCCTCAAATGCCCCTCTGCAAACTGTCCTGCAAATCTGATCAGCTTGTTTGCCCATCCATCTGCCTTCTGTAACCTCTTAACTTCAGGTTGGCTGGGGGATTCTTGGAATTGAAATCCAATTATCTTCAAGTTGCCTAAGAACCTGAGTATCAAAGAAAAGAGGGAGCATGATGGCTCAGTGGTCAAAGCCATTGAGCTTGTCATCTGGAAAGCTAACAGTCTGGGATTGTGACCCGAGTGTTGCTTGATGGAGTGAGCTCCTGTTCCTTGCTCCAGCTCCCTATCCACCTTGCATTTCAAAAGCATGCAAATGTGGGGTAGATAAATAGGTCCCACTTCAGTGGGAAGATAACAGAGTTTCATATGCCTCGTATAGCCATGCTGGTCACATGAACCTGGTAACATCTTTGGGCAATGCTGGCTCCCTTGGCTAAGAAACAGAGGTGAGCATTGCTCCCCAGCGCCAGTCATGACTGGAAAGGGAAACTCTACCTTTATCAAAGAAAAATAAAATAGAAATAAAACGCTACTTCTGGGTTTTAACTAGAAATGAAGATCAGGGAAGAAAAAGGAGATATTTTCATTCTCTCCTTAGTTCCTTGATCAGTAAACATCAGTTTATTTGGTGACCATTTGAAGTTACAACGGCACTGAAAAAAGTAATTTAGGATTATTTTTCACACTTATGACCGTTGCAGCATCCCCCATAGTTACATGATCAAAATTCAGATGTTTGGCAACTGACTCATGACGGTTGCAATGCCCTGAGGTCCTGTGATCACTTTTTCCGAATTTCTGACAAGGAAAATCAATGGGGAAACTGGATTCACTTAACTACCGTTGTAACTAAGTTAACAACTGCATTGATTCACTTAACAAATATGATAAGACAAGTCGTAAAATGGGGCAAAACTTGCTTAACAAATGTTTCAGCAACAGAAATTTTGGGCTCAATGGTGATCATAAGTCGAGGACTATTTGTACTGAAAGTGTCCAATCAGAAACCCTCCAAACGTCTATAGCTTCCAGCATTCTGTACTGACCTCACTTCTGTACAGGTAGTCCTCGACTTACAACCATAACTGGGCCCAGAATTTATGTGGCTGGGTGAAAAATTCGTTAAGCGAGTTTTGCCTTGTTTTATGACATCTTGTCACATTTTGTAAGTGAATCACTGCAGTTGCTAATTTAGTAGCACGGTGGTTAAGCGAATCTGGCCTCCTCGTAGACTTCGCTTGTCAGAAGGTCTCAAAAGGGAATCAGGAGACCCTGGGATGTTGCAACCATCATAAATATGAACCAGAGGGGCCAACCATCCAAATACAAATTGTGAGACTACAGGATGCTACTAGGGTCACCAGTGAGGAAAAAGGCCCTAAGTCACTTTTTTCAGTGCCCTCGTAACTTCGAATGGTCGTTAAAGGAACTGCTGTAAGTGGGGGATGACATGAATTCAGGGTCCTTAGATGGGTGAAGACAGAGCGGTTGAGCAGGGGGTTGGATTGGAAACCTCCAAGGTCCCTTCCAACTCTGCCATTCCATTAGTTACACGTGATTCAAGACCGGGGCGCTGGCCTTCCAACCCCAAAGCCCGATCCTCTGTGGGTCAACTCATTCTGCTTCATGGGTTGGCTGTGCAGAGGAGTTCCTCCCAGTATGAAAAAAACAGGCAAACAAAAATCACCAATCGGCAAGTCCCTGGGGAGATGGTCCAATGCCTCTTGTCTGAAGGTGTGTCCAATTTCTCTGCCTACCCAGAGCTTCCTTCTCCCTGGGAGGAGCCAGCCTATAATAAAAGCCGTGTTTCCTAAGACCGAAAGACACTCCCGAACAGAAGCAGTTCTTTCCAAGACTTCAACGCCAGAAAGAGTCAAGTGGAACAGGTAAGCAACAGGGAGAAACCCTACCAGTGGTAGAGTTTCAGCCCAAGAGAAGCCAGGCATTTTTTGACCTTGATGTGAAGTTCCTCACAAATTTGTGGCTCTCTTCTATCTCCAGCAATGAACCTGTTTTGCTGTCAAGGACTTCACGGAACGTCCTTGTTGCAAGATAGATTGGGAAACATAGCTGGGCTGATTCCAGCTAATTTTTGGAAGCAGATGTGTAATATAGTGTTTCAGATGTGGGATTAGGAACAGAAAAACCCAGGTTTGAGTTTATTCTCAGCCTTCACAGCTCACTATATGATTTTGGGCTAGCCTAGCTATCCTTTGTCAGCCCAGAATCCAAGGTAGTATAGTGATGAAGGTAGGAATACAGAAGATGCAGACTGTAGTTCCTTCTCAGTCATAGAAGCTCAGTGAGTGACAAGACACCAGTCCCTCCCTTTTGACCCAATCTATATTCCAGGTTGTGGTTATATAGGTAAACAGGTGGAAGGAGCATCACTGCCACAACATAGCTCCTGCATGAAAGCCAGGTTATAAATCACATCTATAATCAGCCAACCAATATGTACAACTGCCCTTATGCAGGAAGTTGGTCTGGGGAGCCTGTGTTATCTCCCATCAGATTCGCAGCCTTTGGAGGTTTCCCAATCTCCATTGGGTAAGGCTGCTTCTGTGCATGATAAGCTTTACTGGTGACCCACGAGCAGCGTCAGAATCAGGTGTAAGCTATGCAAACGGCGGTCTAGAGCAGTGTTCCCCAGTCTTTCCAGCTAGGCAGCCAGGGATGGGAGTAAGGATGAGTGGCTGGTGCAGGCACACAGCTTCATTTGTGCTAGAGGCTCGCGTGCGCCTTCCACTCACCAAATGGGCTTTGTGCACAAGTGCAACCAGCCTCTGCTCATGCGAGTGGAGTTTACACATGTGAACTTGCTTACTGCTCACAGGAGTAGAGCTTCACACATGTGCGCACTTGCCCATTTCTTCCATAGCCCAGTTTTGAACAAGTCACAGCCCAGTAGTGGGCTGCAGCCAAGGGGGTAAGGTTGGTGACCCCTGGTCTACATCTTTCCATTTTAAGAGAGCTCTCAAAATGTCACTGTATTTAAAGTCCTGCAGTTTTACTATAATGCCATAGGCAGTGATGGGATTCAATTTTTTTTACTACCAGTTCTGTGGGCATGGCTTGGTGGATGTGGCAGGGGAAGGTTACTGCAAAATCCCCATTCCCTCCCCACCTCACTAACCTGCTTTCTAGCTCCATTCTCCTGTGCAGGGCAACCAAAGGAGACCCAGCTGATCAGCTGGGACTTACGAGGCAGAGAATAGATGGGGACGGGGCCAGTCAGAGGTGGGATTTGCTGGTTCTCTGAACTAGTCAAAATTTCCACTACTGGTTCTCCAGAACTGGTCAGAACCTGCTGAATAGCACCTCTGCATATAGGGAAGCTTCCATAAACCAAGCCTTCCTTCCCTCCCCCCCTCAAATGCCTGCAGAAAGGCCTATTTAAACCCATCACTGGAGGTCACAGAACCCCCATTGACAGTTTAAAACAGGCCGTGTTTCTATAGGCATTTGTACCTTCTGTTTGGAGAGGCTGTTCCCCACCCACCGAGATGTATTATGCATCCTGGCATCAGGCTTGCCAACATCAGCTCTTAGGTAGCATTATTCACTCTTTCCAATTGCCAAATGCAGTTTCTGCAGTTTCCTTTAGCTCAGGGATTCATCGTACTCAGATCCATCCTGCCAACCAGATATATAAACAGGATCCCTCAATATGTAGAGAGCAACCTTTCCCAACCTGTAGTCTTGCAGTACAGCTAGTCCTCGACTTGCAACCATTTGTTTAGTGACTGTTCAAAGTTACAACAGCACTGAAAAAAGTGACTTATGATCATTTTCCCCACTGCAGCACCTCCACGATCACATGATCAAAATTCAGACACTTGGCTACTAATTCATATTTATGAGAGTTGGTTGCAGTGTCTCAGGTCATGTGATCACCTTTTGCAATACCCTGACAAGCAAACTCAGAAGCCAATTTGCCTACAGCTTAAAATCCAATATAGGTAGTCCTCAACTTACAACCACAACTAAGCCCACAATTTATGTTGCTAAGCAAAACCGTTGTTTTGCCCAATCTTGTAATGTTTCTTGCCACCATTGTTAAGTGAATCATTGCAGATGATAAACTAGTAATGTGGTTACTAGCTGATTCACTTAACAACCGGGTTACTAGCTTAACAACTGCAGTGATTCACATAGTAGCAGCGGCAAGGAAAGTCACAAAATTGGGCAAAACTCACTTAACAACCATCATGCTTAGCAATGGAAATTTGGGGCTCCATTGTGGTCATAAGTCAAGGACCAATTGTGTTGGATTTTAATCTTTAGACAAATTGGAATGGAAGATGTTGAGAGAGTGACGTCCTGAAAAAAACCTACCTCCTTTGAAATGGAATTACTTAATTAACATTTAGCATAGTTACCATGCAAGGTATTGTTTGGGCAGGTAAGTAGTAGGGAGAAACTTATGAGTTTCTAGATCCCAGAAGGCCAGCCTCCCCGGTTGACCTACTTTAGTAACCTGCCCAGAGCTTTTTTTTAAAAAAAATAGAATATAGAATATAAAATCATAGGGCTGGAAGGGACCTCAAAGATCTTCTAGTCCATCTCCCTACTCGAGGCTGTACAAACTACGTGTGGGAGGAAAAGATTGGCTCTGTAGTCTATTAACAATATGCTTCCTCTGTGCAGGTCCAATGGGAAGTGTTGGTTTTCCACTGAAATTATCAGCATGTATCCTGATCTTCCTGATCCTGGACAATTTCTGCGTTACTTGTGATAGTAAGTAGTAAGTTTTCTACCATGTGTCACCTACCATGTGTCACCTCCCACAAGGTGGATTTGCAATTTCAACCTCCTTAATGGCCAGTTTTAGAAAATTATCTGGACTCCATCATCCGCAAAGGAGAGAAATTTGGCATCAGTCGCTCCTAGTTGTAAATTAAGAGTTTACATTTACCAAAGCTAAACTACAGGTAGTCCTCGACTTATGACCACAATTGAACCCCCAAATTTCTGTTGCTAAACAAGACAGCTCTTTGCCCTATTTTACAACCTCTTTTGCAACAGCTGTTAAGCAATCACTGCAGTTGTTAAGTTAGTAACATTAAGTTGTAAAGTAAATCCGGCCTCCCATTGACTCTGCTTGTCAGAAGGTCGCAAAAGGGGACATGACCTTGGGAAAATGCAACCGTCATAAGTACATGCCAGTTGCCAAGTATCTGAAGTTTACTAACATGACCATGGGGATACTGAAATGGTCATAAATGAGAAAAGGGGTCATAAGTCATGTTTTAGTACCATTGTAACTTTGAAGGGTTACTAAACAAGTGGTTGTAAGTCAAAGACCACCTGTACTTTGAAGGAGTCAGTCCTGCAAAGGATCCTGTGGATAGAAATGTGCAGCATTCTTGAATTCCTTCTTTTTATGGTAATCCGTGAACTGAAAATCTAAAGGAGGACAATGGTTCTTTTTTTTTTTTGAGGAAAATTTTAAGCATCTGTATTTTATCTTGGGGGAAGAAGTTTTCTCAATATCTTCTATTTTTATATGTGAGGGGTTGGGAAAATTAGTTAGGTAGAGAATTAGACAACCTGTTTGCATGCTAAAAATTTGTTTTAGGTGTTGAATGGAAGCAGGGGTGTCTTTAGAAGGAGTCAAAACAGTCAAGATGGCGGCCCTAAGCATTCACATGACACCGACCCATAAACAGGAGTGTGACTTTGATTGCCTGGTTGGGTTTCCATCTTGATTTGTTTTTACGTTTCTGCAAACTCCCCTGAATGCAAGAAACACCTTACCAATACTTTTGGTATTTGTTGCTTTCAATGTTTCCTTAAAAAGCCATTTAATTTTCCTTTTCTTTATCTTTCCTGCAGATCACTGGTGTTATGACCTACCAAGTTGTGGTAAGCTATGGTTTTTTTTTTCTGATTCCAGAAAACTTCTCATTGGGGTAACCTTGTTGCTGGAGAGCCAATGAGATTGGCACACCCAAATGCAACAATCCATTTGGGGCAGGGGTGTCCGATCTTGGCAACTTTAAAACCTGTGGACTTCAACTCCCAGAATTCCCCGGGCAACCATGCTGGCTGGGGAATTTGGAGAGTTGAAGTCCACAGATCTTAAAATTACCAAGGTTGGACATCCCCAGTCTAGGGGTTTTAAATGGAATCAGTTGGCTGTTATTATAATTAATTTACTGCTTACTTCCTCAACTTTGAAGAAGTTTACATCTCAGTTTTTGTTAAAGGTTAGCATTACAGTGGCATATGTTATACGCTTAATGGTAAAAAGATAATGTTAGTTAAAACCATAGATATTTAAAAATATTAACTTGTGAAGGGAACAGCAATAATGAGTTTAAAGGAATGAACACACCCACTCTCACGCATCGTTTAAGTGTTGAAAACCTCTCTGAATTCCATATGATGCAATCACAAGCGTGGCATCTGCCTGTGTACCCTTAGCAATCTCGTGGTTAAAATATGCTGAAACCTGAGGAAGAACTTTGTTGAGGGCTACCTATATTTGTGAAACTACTGCACATAATCCAGAACCTTCCAAGAGACTGAACTACAACTGACACAAATATATATATCATTATCTATCTCTAAATCTATCTATCTATCTATCTATCTATCTATCTATCTATCTATCTATCTATCTATCTATCTATCATCTATCCATTCATCCATCAATCCATTCATCCATCCATCCGTTCATCCATCCTAATCATCTATCTATCTATCTATCTATCTATCTATCTATCTATCTATCTATCTATCTATCTTCTATCGATCTGTGTCAGTTGTAGTTCAGGTGTGCCCCAGGTGTGTAGAAGCTTCACAAGTACAAGTAGCAAATTTTGCTGCTAAGTGAGACTTTTGTTAAGTGAGCTTTACCCCATTTTACGACCTTTCTTGCCACAGTGGTTAAATGAATTACTGCAATGGTTAAGTTAGCAATAAGGTTGTTATGTAAATCTGGATTCCCCATTGACTTTGCTTGTCAGAAGGTTGCAAAAGGGTTTCAGATGACACTCCCCCTCCCCGGACACTAACAACCGTCATTAATACAGGCCAGTTGCCAAGCATCAGAGGTTTGATCATGTGACCATGGGGATGCTGAAATGGTCGTAGGTGTGAAAACTAGTTATACATGGTTACTTTTTTTCAGTGCCATTGGTAACTTTGAATGGTCACTAAACAAACTGTTGTAAATCAAGGACTACCTGTATTCCTTTAATGCCAGGCATGGTATGGCATCCTTGCCTTTGGCAGAGTAGAAATTCTCTTTTAAAATTTATGCAGCCAAAATATGCACCCACAAACGCGCTTCCTTAATAGAAAAGGAATAATTGCACCTGCAAATAAATAGCTATATCTTAACTAGAATGATTCCTTAATAGAATGTTGTTTTAAAGGAGGTTCAGAGTTTATCTTAGATCATAAAATCCAACACAAACCTGGTTTGACAAGTCTGAGATATAAAGTATTAAATAAATCCTTCTAAAAACTTGAGACTGATAAGTCAATCATTTTAATTTTTTATATTTTTAGTCAACAAATTTGTAAGCAAACAAATTTGTTTAAAATGTTTAAGAAATAGAATAAATACTTATATAAAAGAAATAATAAGAAAGAGACATGGTAGATAATTAAAATATTAGTTAATAAACTTAATAATTATGATAAAATTTTAAATTAATTGTTTCATTCATTAAATGTATACATCATCAAATAACTAAAAATCTCCGTCAAACTCTAAACATAATATTAGCATTGATATCATCATTCTTGGTCATTGTTCAAAATGCAATCCTGTAAAGGAAAAAAAAAAGAATAATTAAATAAGGAGAAAGATCGGAAGTTGAGTCATGACAATTGGACTTTTTCACTTTTCCTGTTGGTTAGAAATATTTTGCTGCTTATTCAAGTGGCTTCTTCAGCCTGAATAAGAAGATTCTACTTGGCTAAGTAGCAAAGATGTTTTTAAACAACAGGAAAAGAAGAGATGTCCAGTTGCCATCACTCAACTTCCAGAAAATTCTGTCTGGATGACTGAGAATCTTCATTGACTTGAGGAAAAAGATAAGTAAAAACATCATGAAGTTCAAAAATCCCATTTTTTGTATCTGGCTGACGATTACATCAAAATACAGGTAATCCTCAATCACAATTGAGCCCAAAGTTTCTGTTGTTAAGTAAGGCAAATGTTAAATGAGTTTCACCCCTTTTTATGATCTTTCTTGTCACAGCTGTTATTGATTGATTAAATCACTGCAGTTGTTGGTAACATGGCTGTTAAATGAATGTGACTTTACTGGCCAGAAGGTTACAAATGGGGATTCATTGACCCTGGGACACTGCAACTGTCACAAATAGGAGTCAGTTGCCAAATGCCTGGATTTTGATCATGTGACCATGGAGATGCTGCAAAGGTTATAACTATGAAAATGTTTATAAGTCACTTTTTTCAGTGCTGTTTTTTAACTTTGAACAGTCATTAAACAAATAGCTGTAAGTCAAGGACTGTCAGTATTTATAACCACTGAGATGGCTTCTAATTTTTACACACGCTTGTGTACTATTTCGTTGATTGAGAGTATCTCTAATGAAACCCGGACTTTGTTCCTGACAACTTTCATGTCCGAAAAAAATCTACCCTTGAAATTTACAAAAAAACAAAACAAAAAACAAACCCAATCCTTTCATCCAAACTACTAAAAAGACTTATTTTTGTTATTTATTTGTTTGTTTGTTCAACGAATATATACAGCTTGTCCTTGACTTACAACCATTCATTTAGTGACTGTTCAAAGTTACAACAGCACTGAAAAAGTGACTTGATTGTTTTTCATCAGTACAACGGTTGTAGCATCCTCATGTGGTCCCTTTTGGTGACCTTCTCACAAAGAAAGTCACTGGGGAAGCTAGATTCACTTAACAACTACAGTAATTTACTTAACAACTAGAACAAGAAAGATGGTAAAATGGGGCAGAACTCACTTTACAATTGTACTGTGTAACAACAAAAATTTTGGGTTCAAATGTGGTCATAAGTGGAGGACTGCCTTGTATAACTGCCCAACTCATAGATAAGTGACTTTGGGTGGCTTACCCAATTTAAAACTCCATCATGTCATAATTACCAATGAATTTCCCCACCCTACCCCCATGGCAGCAACAACACAATCAAATCAGCCAGTTATCAGCTCCATTTCAATTGGTGGTTTCCAGGCTCATTGACAATACCATGTTTTTAGGGGCTTTCAGAAAAGCAGACGGCGAGGGCCAACTGTACCTCAGAGGGAACGATGTTCCATCACAAAGAGGCCACCACTGTGAAGGCTCTTTCTGTAGTCCCATCAGATCAGAATCAGAAAAGAGCTGGAAAGGACCTGGGAGGTCTTCTAGTCCAGCACTCTGCTTGAGCAGAAGACACTGTTTCAGACAAGGGACTGTACAGTCTCTTCTTAAAAACCTCCAGTGATAAAGCACGCACAATGTCTGAAGGCGAGCTGTTCCACTGGTTAATTTTCCTCACTGTGAGGAAGTTTCTCCTTAACTCCAGGTTGCTTCTCTCCTTGATTAGTTTCCATCCATTCTTTCTTGTCTTGCCCTTTGGTGCTTTGGAAAATAAGTTGACTGTCTGTGTGGCAGCCCCTTAAATATTGGAACACTGCTATCTGGTCCCCACTACTCCTCTCGTCTAGACTAGCCAAACCCAAATCCTGCAACCTTTCTTCATATGTCATAGTCTGTAGGCCTTTAATCATCTTAGTTGCTCGTCTCTGCCCTTTTTCCAAAGTCTCAACATCTTTTTTGTAATGCAGTCACCAAAACTGGATGCAGTATTCCAGGTGTGGTCTTATTAAGGATTTACAAAGTAGTACTACTGCTTCAGATGATTTTGATTCTGTGCCTATGTTTATACAACCAAGGATTGTATTCACTTTTTTGGCTGCTACTGCACACTGCTGGCTCATATTTGGACTCCAAGTCCCTCTCACAGTTACCGTTTTTGAGCTAGGTTTTCTCGTAATATATACTTGTGCCTTTGGTTTTTCCTGCCCACGTGTAAAACCTTGCTTTTCTTTGCATTAAATTTCATTTTGTTGAATAAGGCCCATTGTTCAAATCTGTCAAGGTGTTTTTGGATACTGATCTTTTCTTCTGGGGTGTTGGCTACTCCTGCCAGCTTAGTGTCATTTGCAAATTTGATGATTTCCTAATGACAATTCCTAATCGATAGGGCCTGGTAGACTGGGTGAGTGAAATAAGAGAGAAGTGGTCCTGGCCCCAAGCCATGTAGGGCTTTAAAGTTTAAAGAAAATCGACACCCTGAAATTTACCTGGAAACTAACTGAGTAAATACATGCACAGATACATACAGCCATTTGCCAAATTCTGGAAAAGTGTTCTGTTTGCAAAAAGGAAAAAAAATGGAAAGCCTACATTATTATACGATGAATATAATCATCTCCTTATTCTTTTTCTGCTAGGACCTAGCACCTGGGGTACTCTTGGCTCATGTAATGGCAAGAAACAATCTCCCATCAACATCAACACCAAGACAGTCATATCCGATTCTCCTCCCAGACCTATACATTTCTTCTACTATGAAGATCTTAAAATTGCCACGAAACTAGAGAATACAGGGTATCAGTGTACGTATTCATTGATGACTATCTATTGCTAAATGTATAAGAAGTTCACTTGGAAGAATACTTTCAACACCAATGGTTCACAGCCTTGACAATTTCCAGATGGGTGGACTTCAACTCCCAGAATTCTCAGCAATGGCCCTGCTGGCTGTGGAATTCTGGGAATCCAGGCCTAGATATCTGGTAATTGGCAAGGTTGAAAAAACCTTGTGGTACATCACAGTGGTATATATAGCTAGCTGTAGCAGTTCATGTGGGTTGCAATGGCTACATGATCCCATAAAGCTCAGGAATTTAGTTTGGTTTTTCAAATGGGAATAATTGCTTCTATTTAGGTGAAGCTTACTGCATGGTCTCTGTTCTGTCAGGCCACATGGTTGGGTATGATTCATTCAGGCGTAGCAGAAAGAATTTTTGGTAGGCAGCAGTAAGCTGCAATTCGCGCTACAAACCCAGTTTGAGTGAAACTGAGTGATGCAACCTGTGGCTCCCTCAGTTCCATGCAGACCTTAATTTTTGTTTTGGGGAAATAGTAATGTAGTGCCTCCTTATTGTCATGTGAACTCTAGATTCACACGAGATGGAATAAAATCAACGCTTCTCCCTGGATATTCCTCTCCCCAAAACTGACCAAATCTTCTATCCATTTATCCAAATCCATGATTTGGCTGTGAACCCAGTCTTCCTAAAATATGGAGTACTTGTCCCAGATGTTGCCCAGATGTGGGTTGAAGTAATGATACTGTATGATCAATGCACAGTTGTGGCCTGAAAGAATACACTGTAAGGGTCCCACATGCTGAGTTGACCTTGGCAACATTCAGTTGGAAATCACTAAGTCATTATTTTTCAATCATGGCAACATTAAGATGTGTGGACTTCAGTTCCCAGAGTTCCCCAGCCAACATGGGAATTGGAGAATACATTACTTTCTGGCTGGGAAAATACATAAATGAAAGCTCAGTCATCCAGGTCAAAAGAATGTAAAAAGGTTAAATTATGGTGATTGAGCCAAGGCTGGGAGTTGAAGTCCACACATTTTAACATCCCCTCAAGGTTGAGGTTTTCCTGTTTGAGCAGAGGGTTGGACTAGAATGCACTTGAAGATCTCCAAACACTCCCTTTCAACACTATTATTCTGTTATTGCTCTAAAAAGAAGGAAGGTAGGTCAGGGGACATCCTGAGGGACAATATACGGAATAAACCAAAATATTTCCTACCCCTTTTGATTTGAGTTTAGAGACAGGAGGAGCAGAAGGCTCTTAGGGCAATGATCTTCTTTTCCCTTGCTGATTGCAATCTATTGATCTGAGGGATCCTATCTTGCATCGTTTCATCTCTTCATCTGCATGATTGGATTCAATTTCTTGCAGTCTTATTAGTAGATGCTACTCAGATGTGACAGGAAGGGGGAGGAGTGAGGGAGAGAGGGGGGAGAGAGAGAGAGATTTTGATACTTGTGAATGGCATATTGTTTATTTTTTCTGTCTTGCTGGGTTTATGAACTAGGGTGGTCCAATTAATTGGATGTCTGTAATGGGAATTGTGAAATTAGATGCTGATGTGGGTATCAGGTTGTAATTCTTCATTGGTTCGAACCTGCTTGTTGTTTATTGCAAATTCAGGAGTTGCAAAAAGGGCTCCTAAAAAGGTTTAAATCATGAACATCCTGTGATGTATACAGCTAAGTTTGAGAGTTAAGAGTCATTCATTCATTCATTCATTCATTCATTCATTCATTCATTCATTCATTCATTCATATCCCACCTTTATTATTTTTACAACTAACTCAAGGTTGCAAACATATCCAACCATCTTTCTCCTATTTACCCACAACAACCCTGTGAGGTAGGTTGGCCTAAGAGTGAGTGTCTGGTCCAAGTCACCCAACTGGTTTTCATGGCTAAGGCTGAACTAGAACTCATAGTCTCCTGCTTTCTACTGGGCAACTGTACTTCTACACCAGTTTGTCTTTATTTATCCCAACATAAAAATGAAAGTTAGCTTAGAAGAAGCTGAACAAGTAGACACATAGTCACAGTGGACTATAGTCACAACATTAAATACCATCTCTTTTCTTGCCATATTTTCTCTTCTTCGCATTGTAGGGGAACTCTTGGAGTCTACTAAACAAAGGTGGAGCTGCCATACAAGAAAAACTGCAAACAGATGGACTTTTACCTGTTAAGAGAGGCCTTAGTCCTTCACTTAAGGAGCCCAAGACAAAGATGTTGAGACAGAATAACTTGATCAAACTGCCAATCCTTAGTAAATGCATTGAGGCAGGGTCTCTGTGTACAGACAGACTCAATAATTCCTCTGTAGAACTCATCATTGCTCTTAATTTTGTTTTTCTCTGTTGCAGTTAAGATAAATTTTCATCCCAAAGCAAGAATCTTTCGTGACGACTTTCCAGAATTTTATTTCCTGTACCAGGCCCACTTTCATTGGGGCACTGAAAATAGAAATGGTGCAGAGCACACAATCAATGGCAAACGCTATGCCATGGAGGTAATCAATTCAGGGTGCCAGCAAAAATGGAATTACTGAGTGATGAATGTTTGGCTTGATGTTAGAAGAATATAGGTAGTTTTCAATTTATAACCACAATTGGAAGACAAGGTTGTTAAGATGTCTACCTGTATTGTTACATTCTATATAAAATATCGGTGCTCATGCTCATTCTCCATTTTTGCACCAGATGCACTTGGTTCATACTAAAAACAACATGAGTATAGAAGATGCATTGAAGGAGTCTGATGGATTGGTTGTCCTATCATTCCTCGTAAAGGTGAGCAGTGTGAATGGTTGGCCAAGAGAAAAGCCATTCCAAGGCTTATTGGTTCAAGATCAATATCTTCATCAATCATTTGGACGACGAGATAGTTGGGGAACTCATCAAATTTGCAGACAATACCAACTTGGCAGGAATAACCAGCACTCTGGAAGATAGGCTTAGGATACAGAAGGATCTTGACAGACTTGAGCATTGGGTGCTATCTAACAAAATGAAATTCAATGGTGAAAAAAGTAAGGTTCTCCATTTAGGCAAGAAAAACAAAATGCCCAGATACAGTATATGTCATACCTCACTCAATAGTGGTAACTTAAGAGAGATCTTGGAGTCCTAATGGAAATCAAATATGAGCCAGCAGTGTGCTACAGCTGCCAAAAAAGCCAACACAGTTCTAGGCTGCATTAACAGAGGGATAGAGTAAAGATCACATGAGGTGTTAATCCCACTTTATAATGCCTTGGTAAGACCACACCTGGAATACTGCATCCAGTTTTGGTCGCCATGATGTAAAAAAGATGTTGAGACTCTAGAAAGAGAGAAGAGCAACAAAGATTATTAGGGGACTAGAGGCTAAAACATGATGAACGGTTACAGGAACTGGGCATGGCTAGTCTAGTGAAGAGAAGGACCAGGGGAGACATGGTAGCAGTGTTCCAGTATCTCAGGGGTTGCCACAGAGAAGAAGACAAGAATGGGTGGAAACTAACCAAGAAAAGAAGCAACTAACCTAGAACTCAGGAGAAATTTCCTGTCAGAACAATTAAATCAGTGGAACAACTTTCCTACAGAAGTTGTGAGTGCTCCAACTCTGGAAGTTTTAAAGAAGACATTGGATACCATTTGTCTGAAATGTTGTAGGGTTTCCTGCCTGAGCAGGGGGTTGGACTAGAAGACCTCCAAGGTCCCTTCCAACTCTGTTATTCTAAGTTTCAAAGAGTCTGTCTGTTCTTTGGACTGCCTATGGAGGTGGCCTCCAAATGCAATGGGGATTTGATACTTTCAGAGAGAATTCCACATAATTTTCTGGTATGTTAATTTGGATGGGCTCCTAGTTACTGTCTCTGCTGCCCATCATGACTTAAAAGCTTTCATAGAACTTGCTTGAGTGACGTAAAGAAGATGTAGAGCAGGGTACCAGCTTTAGTGTTCTCATATTACATTCCCTACTAATAGAAAGGATTGTGTTGGTTAACTTGGACACCCTTATAACACATGGGCCACCTCTGCCAGGTAGTCCAGACAAGAAGCTAGCCATGAGTACAACCTCTCTACTTATAGTAAGGCTGCATTAACAGAATCTTGCCAGGCGGAACGTATGGCTCTCCTTCTCCCCTTTTACTCTCTGGAAAACTAGGGAGGGTCTTTTTTGAAAAGCTTCCTATGTCCTCCATCCTTCCAAAGGATGAACTATCTTTGACATGATGCTTGTCCAATGCCTGGCTCTCTCTTCTGTTTCCCAAGGTCATCCTCACCTTACAGGTTATCCTCAAGTTATGGCCACAATAGAGCCCCCAGATCTCCACTGCTAAGCAAGGCAGTGTTAAGTGAGCCACACCTCAGTTTATGGTTGTTGAGCAAATTACTGCAGTCGTTAAAGGAATCATGCGGTCATTAAACAAGTCTGGCTTCCCCCTGGGACTTTGCTTGTCAGAAGCCCGCTGGAAAGGTTGCAGATGGTGATCACATGACCCTAAATACATGCCAGTTGCCAAGCACCTGAATTTTGATCACATGACCATGAGCATGCCGCGATGGTTGTAAGTGTGAGGATTGGTCCTAAGTCACTTTTTTCAGTGGCATTGTCAGTATATAGGATGTTTAGCATATAGGGTCTCCTGCTTGAGCAGGGGTTGGACTAGCAGACTTCCACGGTCCATATCCAGCTCTATTCTGATTGATTGATTGGTCAGTAAATGAATGGTCGTAAGTCTGAGGCTATAAGTAGACATAAATGCAACTGTAGCCCGCTTTTGCCCCAGGCATGTTCACATTCTCTTCTCTGTAAGCCAGCATCTCTCATTTAGAGACTATTTGGCAAACTAAGCCACTACAGGTGGTCCTTGACTCACAACAGTCCATTTAGTGGCCATTCAAAGTTACAACGGCACCAAAAAAAGTGACTTATGACTGTGTTTCATATTTACGACCTTTCAATCATCCCCAGGATCAAGTGATCATTATTCAGATCCTTGACAATGGGTTCATATTTAGGACCATTGCTGTATCCCAGGGTCACGGGATCCCCTTTTGTGACCTTCTGATCAGCAAAGTCCATGGGGAAGCCAGATTCACTTCACAACCGAGTCACTAACTTAATCAGCTGCAGCTTAACAACTGAGGCAATAAAGGTTGCAAAAATCACTTGACAACTTGACTCACTTAAGGCCCTGCCCCACTGCACTTACGGATGCAGAGGATGTAAAATGTTTAAAAAAGCTTGCCATCCATTGGAAAAAGCTATGCATCTGTTGTGTACTCACTGCATACGTGTTTCATACGCTCTATCCGTCGAGCATTCCGTCACTGAGATTCTCATCTGGCAAGAAGTTTTGAGCTGCACAAAACTTTGTGAACGGATGAACTTTCTGCCGTGTCAGATGTAAATCCGTGACATACGAGCAACAAACGTTCTATGTCCGTTTATCATCCGTTAAATGTCCGCTGTATCCTCTCTGCATCCCCTGGGCATCCTCACAACTCACATTCGCTGCAGCTGAAAACGGAAAGAGGGAGGAAACAAAAGGTACACGGAACGTCTATACAGCGTTAGTAGCACGGAAATAGAAAGGATGAGCAGTGAATGGTTTGCATCCGATATACATCCGCGCGGCATCCCCTTTCTTTCCTTTAGGCGTACGTGATGCATCCACCCCTTCCGCTATGCGTCCGCTTCACAATTCTCCCCCGAACCCTTCGGAGGTGTCATCCACTTCCATCCGCTGTCATCCGCTAGTCTTCTATGAACATCCATTTAACATCCCCGCTACATATTACCCACGTCCGTTCTTTTCTGTTCTGTTTATGCAAATTTTCACTCATTTTTGGAGCGGATGACAACGGATGGAGCCCACCCCGAAATTTTGCTCGTCCGCTGTGTCCTTTATGCATATGTTTTGCGTCCGTCGGCCAGTGGGACCGGGCCTTTAACAACATAAATTTTGGGCTCAATTGTGGTCACAAGTCAAAGCCTATCTGTATTCCCTGCACCCCAGCAACAATGTTGTAGGTACAGCTTATTGGTATATGCACAGGAGACCACATACTGTTTTCTCTCAATTTCCCATAGAAAACCAGAAGGAATAACCAAGTCAATGGATGGAACACTCTAGCCAGATTTCTCAAGGACATCCCAGAGAAAGGTGTGTCTTACATTCAACCCTCCTCCCCTCCCAACTTCCCTAAAATAAAAATGAGGTGATGTTATACTTTTCTCTTTTTTTTTGGTTTTTCAGGTAACTCTAAGAATCTGAACGGGGAATTCAATTTGGGTAGTTTATTGAGAACAGCAGATGTAAACCACTATTTCCACTACCAAGGATCTCTCACTTCTCCACCATGTGCTGAGGCTGTGACATGGATTGTCTTTGAATCCCCTCTTGAGATTTCTTATCAACTGGTGAGTGGATAAGATCTGATTCCTCTCCCTTTGCAGGAATGGATTCTAAGGTTCTCTGAAAATAGATTGGCCCTTCTTTATTTATGTATTTATTTAGCATATGGCAGGTGTTAGCCAGGGATCACCCAGATGGCTGGCTGACCATTGCAATTTTGAACACACACTAAATGAACTGTTGTAAATCGAGGACTACTTGTCTAAACAAACACTGTAGATCTAGTTTTGCATTTATAGTTATCAAGAGGCAAATAAGATCGCAATAGCACTTAGACTTATATACTGCTTTATAGTGCTTTACAGCCCTCTCAAAGCGGTTTACAGTCAGCCTGTTGCTCCCAACAGTCTGGGTCCTCCTTTTACCCACCTCAGAAGGATGGAAGGCTGAGTCAACCTTGAGCCTGGTGGGATTTGATCTGCCAAATTGCAGTGGGAGTACCTTGCAATACTGCACTCTAACTACTACGTCACCGAAGCTCCCTAAGATGCAGCATCAAGTGACAGATATTAATGGAGGTGGAGGGTGGGGGGTAGGGAAGCATTGAAGGAGGTCCAGGTAGGCTTCAACTTATGATAAGTTATTTTATGACAGTTCAAAGTGATGATGGCTTCTGAAAAGTGCTTTATGGCTTATGAAGCACTTCCGAGCATCGAAAAATGTTGCAAAACAACCACGCTCCCACCCCCTAAAGGTCACGAGACTCCATTTCACGGGCATGTTAACATGTCAAACCCCCTTTTGTAGTGCTGTCACACAACTCCCGATTTGTTATGTTCTTGCCAGTTTATGGCAAAAACTGCCCACTCAGGAGAATGGATTTGCTTAATGATGGCAATCTGGTCACATAGGTGCCTTGAATTATGTCTGCAATGACTTACGACCAGAATCCCAGCCCTAGTTGTGAACCTATATTGAGGGCCACTTTGAGCTTTATATATAGGGAGTCCTCCATTTGCAACTACAATTGAGCCCAAAATGTAGGTATTCACCCTATTTTACAACTTTTCTAACCACAATTGTTATGTGAATCATTGCAATTGTTAAATTCGTAGCATAGTTGTTAAACGAATCACTGCAGTTATTAGGCTACTAACTGTTCAAGGAATGTGGCTTCCCCATTGACTTTGCTTGTCAGAAGGTCACGAAAGGGGATCGCAGGACTCCTGGGACACTGCAACCATCATAAATATGAACCAGTTGCCAAGTGTCTGAATTCTGATCATGCAGCCATGGGGACTCTGCAGCGCAGTGGTCATAAGGTGAACAATGGTTCATAAGTAACTTTTTTTCAGTGGCGTTGTAGCTTTGAGTGGTCACTAAGTGAACTTTTGTAAGTCAGGGACTACCTATGTATTTAAGTCAGCTGAGATGGAATCACATTATGCATTTAAGCCCCAGGTGTTTATTTTTAGAATAAAAAGGAGTTCCTCAACTTATAGCAGTTTATTTAGTCATTAATCAAAGTTAAAACAGCACTGGAAAAAAAGTGACTTACCAGTATGACCGTTTTTCACCCTTACGGCCATTGCAGTATTCCCCAGGGTCCTGTCATCAAAATTCAGACTCTTGGCAACTGATTCATATTTATGATGGTTGCAGTGTCCTCCCGGGATCACATGATCCCCTTTTACAACCTTCTGACACACAAAGTCAATGGGAAAGACAGATTCACTGAACACCCGTGTTAGTAGGGATTCCCTTAATAACTATGTACACTGAACAACTGCAGGAATTCCCTTAACAACTATGTCCAAAAGAAAGTTCATAAAAATCAGGCAAAGTTCACTTAACAGCCACCTTGCTTAGCAATAGAAATTCTAGTCTTAGTTTTGGTTGTAGTCTGAGGACTTCCCTGTCTTCACATTTCTTGCCTGAAATGGCAGTTGTAGTTGGAGGAAATAGAAGGTGAAAGTCAGGTATCCATACTTAAGACATTAAATATCTGAGTTCTGGATGGATGAAGTAACTTTTTACTTTTCTCTTCTCCTTCCTCTCCACCATTGATTTTTTCCCCTCTCTTCTTCCAGCATAAAGTATTTACAACTTCACTATATTTTACCACCATTCAAGAGAGTAGAAAAATGCAGAACAATTTCCGTCCTCTGCAGGCCTTAAATGGACGAAATGTCTACTACAGCTCTTACAGCCCAGCATGTAAACCATTTTTCTCCTGCCTGATGCACTGTGTTGGCAAACAGTTTTGAAGAGGATTTCAAATTCTCTTGAACAGGACCTGGTCTTCAGGTCTTCAATGTTGTGAGTCTAATTTTGCACAACATTAAATGAACGGAGTAATATCCATAAAATGTTTGTTGTGGTTTTTCCGCTAAGCCTGTATTTATTACTTTATATACTCGGTAGATACAAACTCGCATCATCTCAGACACACACAAAAACTCTTATCATGAGACTTCATAGGAACCAAAAATAAATAATTTTGAAAGACATGGCATGCCTTTCTATGCTATGGAAAAAATAAAATACATAATTTCCAAAGATATTACATTAGAAATGTTCTGTATGAGTAAAAATTAAGGAAAAATACAGTTTGAAAATACCAGTCTGGATCTCTATGATGGAGGCACTGATACATTCAAATGTGGTTGAAAAAATCATAAGATATAAAGATATTTTGAATGAGAAAAGGGAATTGAAAAGTAAACAGGAACTGAATAGTCAAGGGATAGATTTAGCATGGTGGTCACAGGTACAAATACTATCAAGATATGAAAAAGATGCTAAATTATATGGTTTTATAAAGAACCAACAGAATTGGACCAAATTCTAATAGGAACTGATGAGAAATTAATTTTTAAAAATGTATACCTACCGGCTGAGTATTAGAATGAAAGAAGAGCAAGTAAAGGAAACAATGATAGTTTGGGCTAAAAACTTTGGTTATTCTATAGAATTAGATAAATAGCAAAAGTTGTGGGATCGAAATTATAAATTGACAATGTTTCCTGCATGCAGAGAAAATTTATATAAAATGTTTTACAGATGGCACTTCTCTCCAGCAAGATTAGCCAAGATGTTTAAAGATATGTCAGCTAAATGTTGGAAGTGTAATCAGACTCCAGGCTTGTACTACCACATGTGGTGGGCATATCCAAAAGCAAAAACATACCGGACAAAAATACATACTTGGATAGAAAAAATAGTAAAGAAACATATAAATTTAAAACCAGAAATATTTCTGTTAGGTATCATACCAGAAAAATATAATGAAGGGACTATGTATCTAACATTACATGTGTTGATAGTGACCAAAATTGTATTTGCCCAACATTGGATAAGTGTGGAGATCCCTACAAAAGAGAAGATAAGAACAATAAAAACCACTAGAATGTGCAGAAATGGATAGATTAACACTTGAAATTAAAGAGAAGGAAGATACGGAATATTTTGAAACCTGGGATTTGTTTTATCAATGGTTAAATAACAGAAATATTAGTTAGGACATTTAAAATTATAAGAGAAGGATTAATTTTACCATGAAGGTTTATTATTAATATGAGTTAGTATTAATAATTAAGTATTAATATTATGTTGAAAAATACTGTTATTATACAATCACTACCAATGAACATTATGATGATGATGATGACTATTGCTCAAATTAACTGTAACCAGACAACACGCTGTTAATATAGACATTAAAACTGTTGCTCTTTCTTTATATAGTAAAAAGAAAAAAAATATTTTAAAAAAGAGAAAAAGAAAAGAGATTTAGGAGTAATGCCCTGCCTACTCTGACTTCAAAGGCATCTAAAATATGGTAGTTTCTAATTTTTTTTTAGAGGCCATTAACTCAGTTCTAGACAAGATGCCCTAAAATTCTCCTGGAGAGTCTTCCAGATTCTTTGAATCTAGAAATTAGGGGAAATGTACAGTGCAGATAGTCCTCATTTAACAACTGTTTCATAGAGCAATCATTCACGGTTATGGTGGTGATTTTAAAAAGTAACTTTGTGACCAATCATTCATGACTTTCATAGACATATAAAACAAAGGAGAATGGAAAAAAGATCATAAGCACATTTTCTGTTTTAATTAAAGGCCACTTAGCTTACTGACTGAGTTGCTGATCTCAGTTGTGGTTGCTAAACAAGGACTTACAGTATTCCAGTGAGACACCATTATGGTAATAGAGTTTACAAGTTGACCTAAGTTCAGGTCAAGACCAGGTTGAAATCATCTCTCCATCACAAAGTTTATTAGATAATTACAGGTTGCTGACTATCTATACCTAACTTACCTCACAAAATTAATATGAGGACACGGAAGCAGATATCAAATGCTAGTCTTTCTGAAAAGAAAAGTGAGAATAACTAATGACAACAGCCATCACAACAGGTTTTGGGGATATTGAGAAGATTAAATTATAGTAAGAAATGTGACCCTTGAAAAAAGGACATTTCTTCCTTGAGCTGTTGTCTCAAATTCTTTTACCACAAATTCTATATTAAAATCACCTGAAATATTAGTACTGCTTTATAAAGCCTTAGTAAAGCCCCACTTGGAATACTGCATACAATTTTGGTCACCACACTACAAAAAAAAACGTTGAGACTTTGAAAAAAAAGTGCAAAGAACAGCAAATAAGATGATTAAAGGCTTGGCGAATAAAACATGAAGAACGGTTGCAAGTTTGGCAAGTCTAGAGAAAAGAAGGACAAGGGGGGACATGATTGCAGTATTGCAGTATTTGAGAGGTTGCCACCAAGAGAAGGGGGGCAATTTATTTATCAAAGTACCAGAAGGGCAGACAAGAAACAATAGATGGAAACTGATCAAGGAGAGAAGCAAGCTGGATTTAAGAAGGAAATTTTCTAACAGTGAGGACAATTAGCCAGTTTGCTGTTAGAAGTTGTAGGTGCTTCATCACTGGAGGTTTTTAAGAAGAGATTGGACAATCATTTGTCTGAAATAGTATAGGATCTCCTGCTTGAACAGGGGACTGGACTAGAAGACCTCCAAGGTCCCTTCCAGCTCTATTCTGATATAACCAGGCTACATACATTCACAGACCCAACCTGATGAGCTGATTGCTGAATACGTTTATCCTGAAAAGACTCAATTGGACATTGCAGTTAGTCCTTGACTTTAGCGATGGTTTTGAATTACAACAGCACTGAGAAAAATAATTTATGACCATTCCTCCCACTGAAGACTGTCTTGTAGCATCCCCAGGGTTGGTGGTAAAAATTAAAGCACTTGCTAACTGGTGTGAATTTATGACGGTTGGAGTGTCCCATGGTCATCACCATTTGCAACCTTCCCAACTGGCCTCTGACATGCAAAGTCATGCAAAGAGGGAATCTAGATTCACTTAACAAAGGCAGTGATTTACTTAACAACCATCATGACGGGAGGTCAGAGCTGGCATCGCGACGATACGGCATGTGATCTTGGAGATCTGAGATCGCTGCCGATATCTTTGCTCCTGGATGGTCCAATCGGATCTAAATCGTCCCAAATAGATGGCGAATGTAAAAAGTGGATCCTGACTATCCCAGGGACATCGCAAAGTCCCTGGTAGATCCAGGCGAAGCTCTTTTTGCCAGAGGCAAAGAGGCAGCCATTAAAGCTGCTGAAGTTGGGACAGCTCTGAAACGAAAGATAACGGAAAGAGAAAGTGTGCGTGTGCCGGTTTGGTTGAGAACTGTTTTTTTATATTTTAATATGTTGAAAGGCGACCCTAAGGAAACAAGGCAAAGATCTGTAAAAGTTTTGACGAAGTGATCGAAGACCGGCACCAATTTATAAACAGAATGTCAAAGTAATATTTTTTTTTCATGGCTGGATTATTTCGATATAACATGAAGCTATAATAATGTAATTGAACTGGCTCGATGTATATTTTTTCTTGTTATTTATTACTTTTCATCCTGTTTCCTGATTTTATAATATGGTTTAAGCCAGAGATTCCTTATAGTTATATTTTAAATCTATTTTCTTTTTATTAATTATTCCTTATTATATTTGCTTGAAAAGAAGACGGGAAAAGTGATACTAACAAGATCACTTTGTAACACTGCCAACTCCGAGGCTTGTAAGTAGTCCTGGTTTTTCTTTACCAGGACCAAAGCTGAGAAATACCACAACTGAAAAACCATCGTCTTCTCAAGGATATCTGTCACTGGTTTGCCAATCGCTCATACACCGGTCTCCACGTAGCCAAACCGCAACGGCACACGCAAGAAATGGAAATGCAGAACTTTATGTAAAAAGCGACCATGGCCGCGCACTGAGGCACAATTTCCAGTCCACCTGTTATCTGCTACTCACCACAAAAAGCGTGCCCCCAAATTTGCCAATAAACAAGGACATGAGCGAAACAGACAACGGAGCGAACCGGATGGTCCCAGAAGAAGAAGAGAGAAAAAGAAGAGGTAGCACCGCGGATCGTAAAAGCGGACGTTCGTAGAGTAAGCGAAAAACACATAAGCGCTCACAAATGAAAGCAGGAATAACCGCACGGAATGAACACACTGAATCCGCGCCCGAGGTTCCCCGGAACCAACCACCTGAAGTGAAAAATGAAGAACCAGCAGTGGACTGCATTAGCGTGATAGCGGAGCGTGCCCAACCCAAAACAAAATGCGATAGCGAGACCATGATAGCGGATACGTAGCGGGATGACAACAAAAGCATTGACGGACGCTATAGGATGGCATAGTGACGCCATAGCCGGATCAAAAGCGCTCACTGGTGCGATGGCAGCACAGAGGATGTAATTGGCGATTTAAGCTCCACGTGATATAAGAAGAGAGCACAGGCTCGCACAGCAGTGTCACACATTCAGAGGAAAGGACCTGCTCGCCAGTAGAACATCTATCTGAAGAGAAACACCATGGGGAAGAAGAGGTAAGCCTGTAGGCGCCCCCACTACTCCTGCCCATCCCAATGGCAAAGAAAGGAACAGAACCACCATCCCACCCCACCCCCCATCACCTGTGCTGACTCTGACAGGCTGCTGGTGCTCTGGTGCTTCTGCTGCTGCTGGCTGCTGCTCCTGTGTTGCTGCTGTGGTGCTTCTCCTGCTGCTGCTGCTGGTGTTGCTGGTGCTTTTCTTCCTGCTGCTGCGGGTGGTGCTTTCCCTGCTGCTGCTGCTGCTGCTAGTCCGAACAGCAACACCCCAAAAAACCAAAAGAAACACAACCACCTGACAACCCAATAAGACTGTGAGAACACATTGCCGACAAGCCACCCCACGGCCCATCAAGAGACCAGGCTGCGTGACATGAAGGCCTTTGAAGCCCCATGCCGAGAGCGGCACAAAGAAGATGACAAGGCATCAGGACAATGAGAGAATAGGCGGGAGAGGAAAACAGTACTCAAATGTACCGAAGAGACTCCCATCGAGGAGATGACAGGTGCATGGAATGGACTGCCCCAAGCATAGAGAAAACGAAAAGATACCAATGCCTGGCAGCAAGGGCAAACGGCTCTATATCGCGACACACAAAGCAGGAAGAGGCGCACGGAAGACAGATAGGCAGAAAGAGCCTGGGCATAACACTTTCAGAATCTCCTACACTGGAGGGTGGTGGAAGCACCAGATGTCCTACAGACCTAGAGTATAATGCAGGAAGCAAGCATATGCACATTAGAAAGGGACTACATACCGTGTCGCAGGCCGTCACTTCTCAAGCTCAGACACTAAATCGAGAGACCTATG